>JAHWFP010105222.1:0-10203 GCA_023313725.1 Lithobius niger | reverse complement strand
GCCGTATTATCCACAAAAGATAGAGGGCTGTTTTATTGGAGTATATCCCAATTCAAAATAAATAATAACAAAAGGAGTGAACATTCGTTGTGTTTATTAATCTAGACACACGCTAGTGTGTCGCGCCAAGTTAGGCAACAATCATCACAACAAACATCTCATCAATTCAGTGTCAGTGTCTTGGTATGGCTGTGCTCGTAAGGCAGCTATTATGTGAGCTGCTTCAAAGGAAAATTTTAACTGAACGACATGTTCGTTCAGGGTTTGTACCACGGCAGTTGTATGAGGTAGTTCGAGAGGAAGCGAGGAAGAGGAATATTCAGGATGTGGACTTACATTTACATGGTGTGGTGGACGACGGCATGCAGGATGTTAAAGTGCGTAACCCTAAAGGCATTGCAATGGAGACGACCAGCAACATTGACGTTATGAACAATGGTGAGGTCACAAACAATGTCACAGAGATGATTGTTGATCCAAATGGTGCGGCTGACGAAGTGGAGGGAAATGAAGTGGTTCGTAGTTCGGATCATAATTACTTTAGTGATGAAGAATCAAAACGCAGCATAGAGTGGCTGAAGAAGTTGTACCGTGGAGGGTTGTCGAATATTAAGATGGCGAATTCAGTGGTGGTGTTAGCTACGCAGGAAGGACGTCCTTACTTGTTGCCGCATCTGAGAGATGCTATTGCTAAATATGTGGCCTTGAGTGACGTCGAGGCAGTTTGTCCTCTGCGAGTAAACAATGCGTATCAGGTAGTACTCAAGACATGGGCTGCTAAACAAGCTTTGAAGAGTGCCAGGAATTTTGTTGTTAATGGCTTTCGGGCCATGGTCCACGATCTCCATGTTAATGTTGTGCAAATGAGGATCCATTGGCTGCCGTATGAGGTGTCGGAGCGTGATATCGGGGCAGCTCTGTTGAAGTATGGCACCCTGCAGTCGTTCAACCACGAACGCAGTTCCATAGATGGTATGACACACTGTTTCTCGGGTGTAAGGCAGGCATCGCTGCATCTGCGGGACAGTGTCACTCTTGACGATCTTCCGGATGTTGTGCATGTGCGCGGTATTCCAGCTCTCCTTGTTGTTTCTGGTAGACCACCTCGTTGTTTAAGATGCCATTTTGTTGGTCACGTTCGTAGTTTTTGCACGAGTCGTTATTGCCGTGAATGCGACAGATATTCTGAACGCAACAGTCCTTGTGATCACATAAAGTCTTATGCGTCGGTGCTGCGTGTGCGTGATGATATTGTGAAGTGCGCGCCTGTGCCAACAACGGTGCCAGTTGAATCTACTGCGTCTGGGCCAATGGTGGAGAAGTGTAGCATTACAGTGAAGCAATGTAGTGTGTCTGTTGGTGCACCATGTGGTGCACCTCGTGGTGTGCCAGTTTGCAATGGGGAAGGGTCTTTTGCGATGATTAGTGTCGTACAGCCAATTGTTTCTGGGTCACCAACAACGGAGGCGTGTACTACAGCGGACCCGGATGATGCGCCGGTTGGTGCACCTAACGGTGCACCAAGTAGAGCACCAATATGTAGTGGGGAAGTGGTGCAAGAGTTGGCGTTTATGAGTGCTCTGGCGGAAGGATTTGGGGAGTCCGTGAGTGTTGGTGATCAACAGTTGCTCTCACAGGGTGAGGAATACAGTTTTCAGCGCAGGAAAAGGCGTCGTATGAAAGTAGATAGAGCGAATTGGTTGGTAGCCACTAGAAACAAGTATCAGCTTCTGGAGACGGTTGTTGAATCTGATGGAGAACTGGTTGGGGGCCCTGTTCAAGTAGAGCCAGTGCATGATGATGCAAGGGCTGGTACTAGTGTGTGTTGTGGAGAGAATTCGAGGGTGGGCAGTCCTTGTCCTGGGGTTGAGGTTGAAGTTGATGTGGTTGTTGGTGTAGGTGATTCAGTGTCAGAAGCAGGTGTGCCCACCAGCAGTGTCAGCTTGTGTGAACCAAGGAGCACAGAGCCATCTGCCGATGTGAGAGTTACTGTGCGGGAAGATGTGTGTAGTGGTATTGACGAGTAAGCACTTTCCTGGTCTCTTCAAATATTTGCTGGGGTGGAGTGCAGTGTATTCAGTCAGCTAAACAATCACATTTATGTTGTTGCAGCATGTGTGAGGATGTGTGCTTGTGTGTGTGTGTGTGGGTGTTTCACTTTCCTCTTCACGGAGTTAACAATATGCTCATGGAATGTGCACGGTGCAGCGAGCAAACTAGACGAAATTGAAAATTTGTGTACTTTGACTGATGTGTTAGGTTTGCTTGAAACTAAGCTTCCGATTGGTATGGCTCCAGTGGTTCCGGGCTTCAGCTGTGTTGCAGGCCCGGGCCATTCCAGTGTTAGGGTGTTGCTCAGGGATACGGTACCTTTCACACTGCCGGAACTTCCCTATTGTCCTAATGTTGATGCATGTATGTTAGCGGTATGGTGGAGGGGTATTTGGCTGACGTTGGGCTTTGTTCATCTGCGTGGGCCTCTCTCAAGGCTTCATTGGGTGCAGTGGGTGGAGGCGCTTCCCAGGCCTCTGGTGCTGGGAGGCGACTTCAATGCTCACCATTACTCTTGGGGAAGTTCCCGATGTGATGGTAGGGGTACCATGATCGCGAGTACTGTAGACGCTTTGGGTTTAGAGGTTGTCCAAAATGGTACGCCAACCTTTGTTAGGTGTTGGGGTGGTGTGATTCAGGAATCGATTTTAGATATGTTTCTGTGTTCCCCGGAAATTGCTGGCTGCTTCTCCTTTGAAGTTTCGCAAGACTTGAGAGGCAGTGACCACTTTCCGGTGGTACTGCGGCAGTATGGTAGACGGTGTGAGGGGGCTTCAAGGAGGGTTACAGGCCCTGTTGTCAGTTCTGGAGAGTTTGGTGAATGGGTCAAAAAGTGGTTTAGTGTGAAGAGAAAAAACGGCCGCAAGCGCAGTGTTGACAATAGAGGCAAACCAGTTTGGTGGACCAATGTGTGTGATAAGGCTGTTTGTGATCGAAGACGTTGCTGGCAGCGTTTTCGTCGGTTTCCGTCTGATGAACGTTGGTATGCCTTTATCGGTGTTGCCCATGAGTCACGATTTCTGTTGCGCAGGGAAAAGGCTTTGTTTGGCAGGCGGTTGTGCGAAAAGGTGACCCATGGGGTACCTCTTGCCCGGGTCTGGGAACTAGTCCGCCCGCAGGATACACGGCCAGGCATAGGGTGGGTGTTGGATGACGCAGGTTTGGTTTTGAGGGGGCTGCCTATGGCAAACGCCTTCAATGATAACTTTTCACATGTGTTCAGCTCGGGCAGGGGCCCGAGTCCCCCACTGGTTGTATGTGGTGTGGAAAATGACCATGAGCCACTGTCAATGTTGGAACTTGGGGCTTCTCTGGCAGCATGCAATCCATCCAGTGCTGTCGGCATTGACCACATCTCCTATAGAGATATGTCTTCGTTGAGTGCTGCTGGGAAGGAAGACCTCCTGGCCTTTTTTCAGAGTCGTTTTTGTGGCGGCCCTCCACCACCGTCTTGGATGGTTTCTATTCTTACGCCTGTTCTTGGGCGGGGCAAACCACGGTCGACGGTGACGAGTTATCGTCCGATAGCTCTTTTGTCCTGCGTTCGGAAAGTTTACGAGAGGTTGCTGGTCAGGAGGCTTGAATGGGAACTCGAAACCTCGGGTCGACTCTTTGGAGCACAGTTTGGTTTCCGGAGTAAGCGTGGGGCTCAGGATGTTATACTCTACCTGGAATCAAGCATTCGTAGTGCTTGGGAGGTTGGGGAACTTGTTGTTGGTGCCTTTCTGGACATCAAGGCGGCCTACGACATGGTTGACGTTCAGTGGGTCGGCTTCGCTCTTCATGAGTTTGGTGTTAGCCCACAGCTCATCCGTGCTGTTATGGCCTTGCTTGGTGTCAGAACATACGCGACAAGGGTTGATGGGCATTGGTCAGAAACGAAGTCTACTGATAGGGGCCTCCCGCAAGGGAGTTGCCTCAGCCCGATCTTGTTTGCCGTGGTTCTGAATGCTGTGCTGGTCAGCCTTAACACATCGGCTAGGGTAGTTGCTTATGCAGACGATGTTGCGGTCTGTGTGGCAGGCATGAGTCTGCAAACTGTGTTAGCGGTGCTGGAAGGCACCATCGCCAGGGGCGTGCGTCTATTAGCGTCGAGAGGAATGGTCCTCTCTACGGCGAAGACTGTTTTGGTGATTTTTTCCAGGGGTCCTCCTCTGGAGGGGTCCATTATGGTAGGTGACTCGTTGGTGGCAGCCTCTAGCTGTGTTCGGTATTTGGGAGTGCAATTAGATCCAACCCTGTCTTGGCAGAAAGAAGTCACTGCAATTAGAGTGGCTGTTTCATCCAGGCTTCGGGTCCTCAAGTCCTTGACGGCCATTGGTCTTGTTGCTAAGCGGTCTGTGGTGACCTCTATTTACAGGTCGTATATAAGAGCGTGTGTGGACTTCCACCTGCCATTCCTTGCCTGTGCTGGCGGAATCTTGAGGGGAGTTCAGGTGGGGATCAATGATTGTCTCCGCACTATTGTTGGTGGTCTGCCGTCGACCCCTGTTCTGGCTCTGCAGGTGGAGGCGGGTGATTGCCCATTGTATCTTAGAGCAAGGGACCTGCTTTTGGCCCTGTGTCTGCGTGCTGTAGCGAGGGGTAAGGAGGACCCGGTTGCATGCTGTCTATTGGAAGTCATGTTGTTGACCGAGGGTGTCAGGGGTCGCCTTGGGTCGCTCGGTCTGGGTGTGACACTCATGCTACGCCAGCCTCTTCAGGGATTCCTGGCGCCGGGATTTGTTGCCCCTTTTAGGCCTTGGGTCTGGTGTGGCTTGGTCTTAGCAGTCTTTGATGTTCCGCCACGTCCAAGGGTCCCACGCATTTATTGTGATGCGTCGTTCCGCTGTGAGCAATGGGTGGGGGGAGCAGGGGTCTTTGTTCCTGAACTGCGTTTGGGGAGGAATTTTTTCTTGACAGGGCTACCTTCAGTCTTCTTGGGGAAATTAGTTGCCCTCTCTATCGCCCTTGATGAAGGGTGCGATCTGGGTTTTCCTGCTTTTGCTGTGTTCTCGGACTCTGCGTCTGGGATTGCCTTCTTGCGACGTTCATTCGCCACTCTGCGTGTTGAGCATCCATTAGCACTTGAGATTGGTAGGAAGCTGTGGGTTGCTTTGCAAAGGGGTATTGAGGTTTTTATCCAGTGGGTGCCTGGGCATTCTGATGAGTTTGGGAATGAGGTTGCAGACGGGTTGGCAAAGGAAGGGTGCGATGGTGGTGTAAACGTGGTGCACTGCCCTGTTGTGCCTAGGGACTTGCAACCGGTGATTCGCTCTTTGTCCCAGCAAGCATGGCAAGCTGTCTGGGATGGTGGGCGCTCTGGCAGGCACCTGTATGGGGTGCACCCGCTTGTTTCATCGCCTCTGTTTTTGGAGGAGATTTCGTGGAGGGATGCGCGGCTTTTTACCAGATTGCGTACGGGCCATGTTCTTCTACGCTCCCATATGTTTCGGTTGGGATGGTGTGCTGACCCGGTCTGTGCTTGTGGGACAGGTGAGGAGACAGTGTCTCACTTTCTCTTCTCCTGTCCGTTATGGGCCAGGTTTCGAGTGCATGCAGTTTTTGGCCCTGATTGGTCGCTCAGCAGGGTTCTAGGATTGGCTGCCCATGAGAAGGGGTTTCAGGACATGGTGAGGAGGGTGGTTGCCTTTTGTGACCAAACAGGTCGTTTTCGGGATGGGGGAGGCTAGTGTTGCTTGCTACAACGTGTATTTGTGGAGAGAGGGTTATGGTGGACACGTGGTGTTTGGTGTGGTACTGACTGGGGTGTGATGTGTGGTTGCAGCTAGGTGGAGGTTTGAGGAGCAAGCTATGGACTTTTGTTAGTTAGTAAGTTAGTTAGCTCGTAGAGTAGAGCGTAAGGGGTTAAGCCCATGTAGTGCTTATGTAGTGCTTTGAATAAATCAAATCAAATCAAATCAGTATACACGTTGTCATTGTCCGAACTTTGGCTGTCCACTGAGAGACGATGCCGACGATACTAACAATGGTTATAACAATATTTCGTACTTACGGGCCATCCCACGCCATCCTCGTTACACCCCTAGGCTCCAAACCATAAAAGGTACGCAGTTCGTATCGTACTGCAGCCATTTGTCCAATTTCATAGCTGGAAGCCTTCCCGTTATCTCGGTATCGACGAATAATCACCCTATGGAAATTAACATGGGAATGAGCGGACTAGAATTAGCTAGCTAGTTACTCATTTTCAACGTTATTGAGGGTCAGATTTTGCACTGAAAGCAGCCTAGCTGAAATTCCTACACGAGTTAATTTTTGTCAGGTGGGTCATTGCTCTTGATTTCAACACAATTTAAGCTTTTGTACCGCATTATTACTTTTCCTCAAGTACCTGAAATGTGCCCAACTATGCTTCAAGATATAAGACACTGACGCTATGGCGCCGCGCTACAATGGTTTACAACCTCGACAATTGAATTGATGTGATGTTTGTTGTGATGATTGTTGCCTAACTTGCGCGACACACTAGCGTGTGTCTAGATTACTCGTTTTAAATCGGAGGCTACCGTCCTTGAAATAAATAATAATTACAAACAAAAACGTCAAGTGTGCCTTAAAAAAAGGGTTATACGATTGAAGTTTCACTTTACTTGTTAAAATGTACACGGATAAAAATTGATGATTTTTCATTGAAATAAACAAATGTATAATTGAGAAAATTGCATCTGTTTCAGTGCTGTTGTGCTTTACCTTTTACATATATGATTTGCAAAGCACTGCAGCACTTAAACAGGTGCAATTTTCTCAATTATACATTTGCTTATTTCAATGAAAAATCATCAATTTTTACCGTGTACATTTTGACAAGTAAAGTGAAACTTCAATCATATAACCCTTTTTTTATGGCACACGTGACATTTTTGTTTGTAATCCGTGTTCAGTTTTTACAGCTATGGCGTCGTGCTACAAAGGTTTAGGCATGTAGTCGATTGCTGCTGCCCACTTTGAAACAATTCAGCTCAGCTCTGAAAGCTTGAATCTACGAAATAAATAAGACATTCTATCGTCTCTTGGTTTAAAACTATATCCTTTTTAGCTGAAATACGGATTTTTTCATTTCAGTTCATTTCATTTATTACCCCAGAAGCCATGGCCACCAAAATAGCCACCACCAAACGGGTTTTTTCAATTCAATTTATTTACAGGGGCCTGACCAAAAGTCACATACCCCTACCTACGCTAAATACAGGACAACTCACAACTCAACTACAACAGCTGAACAAACGCAGCTTCACCTGATGAACGGCACCACTCTTCTCATGGCCTTACACTGCAAAATGTCACAGGCCACCTACAGAACAATGAGGCACTGTATGGGCCAAGCAAATGACGCCCGGGAAGCCGGGGATCTTGGAAGGAGCAGAAGAATAGCAGAGTAGAAGTAGAGTAGTTACGTAGTAGAGTAGATTTTTTCAAAAAAAGGTTCAAGGGGTTTTAGCGAGAGTTAATCACACCCGGTCATCTGCCCGACGAAGCCCTAAGGTCCTATGTCTGCAACACCCGGTATGGATTCTCAGGAGGTCACCCACCCAAGTACCAATCGGGGCCAATGCTTGGTGTTTCCAACACTGCAAGGCCGCAGATTTTTTCAAAGGGTTCAAAGGGTTTAACGAGCGTTAACCACTCATGGTCATCTGCCCGAAGCCCTAAGGCCCTAAGGCAGATTTTTTCATTTTACCCTTCAACAATCAACCTTGTAGCAAAGACATAACACGTGCACGAAGAATGAATCTGGCGTTTGCTGAGTGGCAAAGTTCCCTAATTATAACAATGGTTAAAAAAATGTAAAACAATGTAACTCCGGAATGGTTCGACCTATTGAAAAAGTAGTCTCTATGAGGATGAATCCCAAGGAAAATTCTGGCTTAGATCATGTTTCAGATTTTAGATAGGTGCAGTAGTTTTTTTCTGAAACCGTGTCACATAAGAACAAGAACAACAAGAAGAAGTTAACAATTTTCAAATTTACGTGTGGTTCCCTACGTTTATTCTTGCACGGAATTTGATAAAGTTGGCATAAATCTACCTTCCATACCTATCTACTATCTGGCGAAATTTGGTCGAAATATATTGAATAGGAACGGAGAAATTAATAGTTTTAGTTTTTCTGGAAAGAGGACTTCAATCATATATAGAGGGGTGAGTCAGAAGTCCGTATCAGGGGCCAACATTTTGTAGTAATGAACGTTCCTTCAATAATAAGTAGGTAGACTTGCAAAGTGGTCCGGAGGCTGTTTGACCACGCGTGAGTGAATGTCCATGACATGTCCCATTAACGTCATCTTATTGCTAACTTCTAAACCATGCGTCCTACAAAATCGATATAAATTGGAAAGGTGTAGGTTGGCAAAGCAAAAAACAGAATGAAATTCGGATCATAAGTAGTTACAGTCAGACAAGGATATTGCTATAAACTGCACTGCAGTACATCGGGGTATGCAGGCAAGTATCCCAGCCAGAGATGGGATCAAAGCCAGACGAAATATCACCAGGCAATGTGGCTGCGATGGACTGAATAGGTTAGTAATGCATTGCATCGACGTTAAGGGCTCAACTCTGAGGTTAAATGCAGACATGTGCACTGTGCAGTAGTGCCTAAAAGGGAAAGGCTTCCCCCCCCCCACTAGAGGTGTAAATGTTCTGATTAACTGCGATCACACACGATTAGTTTTCATGTTTAGTCTAACGTGAACTTCTCTGTACTGCCTTTTTTACATTCATTTCTTGTCTTAAGCCTGCCTACCCCGGTGTACTGTAGTGTAGTTTGTACCACTATCTTTGACTGACTGTAACTCCTTTACTTTTGCGCCGAATTTCATTCTGTTTTTTGCTTTAGCATTGATTTGTGGTTCTCTACACCTTTCTAATTTACACCGATTTTGTATGGTTTAGAAGTTAGCAGGGAGATGACCTTGATGGAACATGTCAAGGTCACTCACTCACGCATGGTAAAATAGCCCCTGGACCACTTTGCAAGTCTACCAACTTATTATTGAAGAAATATTCATTGCTACAAAATGCTGGCCCCTGATGCGGACTTCTGACTCACCCGTCGCCGTGTATGATAATAATAATAAATTGGAGTCATTTATCAAGGACCGCGGCAGCGGTCCTTATGTAAGGCTCAGCATGAACTTTCATGTTAAACGTAAAACTTTGAACTCCTATAGTCTCGCCCAGAATTGACATAGACCAACGAAATTCGGTATTTGGGGTAGTGTCGTAACTATTTCACCAAACTACAAATTTTAATGACAACAATCAAACCGTTCGGCGTCCACAGCATGGCCATTTCTTGTTGTTGTTGTTGTTGTTGGGACTCTTTGCCCTCACCTGGAGACCAAACCACTGAACCGATTTTCAAGTTCTATAGCTTAAAACGTAGGTCTGGACAAGGCCTAGGGCCTTTCGGAGTCTATTTTAACGTAACTACAATATTCTTGACACGGAAAGCCAAATGGGCTAAAACTTTGCTCCCACCTAGAGATCGAACCAATGAACCGATTTTCAAGTTCTATAGCTGAAAACGTAGGTCTGGACAAGGACTAGAGCCTTTTGCAGGCTATTTTAACGTAACTACAATATTATTGACACGGAAAGCCAAATGGGCTAAAACCTTTGCTCTCACCTAGAGATCGAACCAATGAACCGATTTTCAATTTGTATAGCTTAAAATGTAGGTATTAACACCAACCAGGGCCTTTTGAACCCGAATTTGATGTGACTGCAGTATTCTCGTCGGCAGAGCAATTATTATTACTGAGCACTGGGCAGAAATCATTAATGTTGCTGTTAAGACTCTTTGTCCTCGCCTGGAGATCGAACCACAGAACCGATTTTCAAGTTCTATAGCTTAAAACGTAGGTATGGACAAGGCCTTGGGCCTTTCGCATGCTATTTTAATGTAACTACATTATTATTGACACGGAAAGCCAAATGGGTTAGAACTTTTGCTCTTACCTAGAGATCGAACCAATGAACCAATTTTCAATTTGTACAGCTCAAAATGTAGGTATTAACACCGATCAGGGCCTTTTGAACACGATTTTGATGTTACTGCAGTATTCGCATCGGCAGAGCTATTATTATTGTAGAGCACTGGGCAGAAATCATTAAGTGGAGTAACAAATTTTTGCAGAAATTTTGCAG
>JAHWFP010105218.1:0-11713 GCA_023313725.1 Lithobius niger | reverse complement strand
AAGCTAAGTTGTGGCTGTTTCTCTGTGCCGTAGTACTGCATTTTATAACAATTCACAGTAAGTAACATCTTTAAAGTGATGCAGTAGCAGTTCTAATTAAGCTAAAAGGATGTATTTGGCTTCTATCTCAGGTGGAGATGTAAATTTTTAACAAGGGCAATTAAAACGGTTTACTGTAAATAGGAGATAAGCTACGACAGTTTATCTACGCTGTAGTGATGTGCATTTTGAGTCTATTTACCACAAGTAATATCGTTAAGTTCCTGCAGTAGCCGTTCTAATTAAGATAAATGGATGTAATTAAGCTCAGATGAAAGAACGAGGTTATCCTTTCCAAAAAGGGTAATTAAAACGATTTATTATAATTAGGAGCAGTGTTATTATTTACGTGGTAGGACTGTGTTTTTTGTGATTATTTATCGCAAGTTACATCTTTAAACAGCTGCAGTAGACGTTCTAATTAAGGTAAATCGATATAATTAGGCTTAGATGAAAGCCAGAGATGTGTCTTTTCAAACAAGCGTAATTAAAATGCATCCATTAATCATAATTAGAACTGCCACTGCATCACATTGAAGACGTAACTTAGAGAAAATATGATGTAGGAGCTACAGCACAGATAAACTTGTAGCTTATCTCTTAATTACGATAAACCGGTTTTATTCATTAAGTTGGAATATACATTTCGATATCGTTCATATAATTCTAATTACATCCATTTATCATAATTAGAACTACCACTGCGTCACTTTAAAGATGTAACATGCGGTGAATTGAAGAAAGCATGGGGCTACATCATAGATACACAGTTGTAACTTATCCTTTAATTATGATAAACTGTTCTATTTACCCTTCTTCAAAAATATATATCTCCATCTCTCATCTAAGCCCGATTACAGCCTTTTATCTTAATTAGGACGGCTGCTGTAGAAGTTTAAAGACGTAACTTGTGGTAACTAGACTCAAAATACACATCACTGCAACTTATATAAACTAACGTAGCTTAGCTGCTAATTACAATAAATCATTATAATTATCCATGATGGAAAATATGTGTCGCTACATGATATCTAAGTCTACATACATCCATTTATCTTAATTAGAGCTGCTACCACATCACTTCAAAGATGTGACTTACGGTGAATTGATGAATATGCAGTGCTTGCAGGATAGAGAAACAGCCACAACTTTAGCTCCTAATTACAAACACGCTACGATACACTACGGATTTGACCTGGTGTTTGATCGTTATAGTCATTGCAAACGAACTCACGTTTTTGAGGAATAATTCAAATCAGCTTCAACTCAAAAAGTATATTTTAAAATTACGAAAAAACACTTGTGTTTTGCCACAATTTTGACTGCCATTTTGGCTGCCATATTGCATACCTCGTCTTGTGGAGTTCTGACATCTTTTTAGAGCATTTTTTTTTAATTCAGCAGACCTTAAAACCTTGCAGTGGTTTAGGAACGAAATGGCCACCATGTTACTTTTTGGACATATTTCAGAGGGCACCCCTTTCTAAAAGTTTCTCATGATTGTGGACATGAAGTACATGGGATATTGTGTTGCCCTCACAAAGTGCAGTTTTCTTGAAGATTTTGGTGTTATACAGGGTGTTTGGAAATTGGTGTCAAACATTTTCAGGGCTGAATTCTACCATGAAAACAAGTAAAAAATGTCTAATAAACATGGGTGCAATTCTACTTCGTTTTGGAATTAGACCTTGCCGAAGGTAACGAACTTTTGAAATTATTTCAGTCGTGGTAGACGGAATCACGAATTCCAAACTAAATGACCACTGATTTAATTAAATAAACACTCTCTGGATAATAAAAATAAAATAATAAAGATAATAAAAACTCTCTGGAAAGACCTCCCTTCCAGAATGTTACAACGTTTAGTAAAGGAAAAAGAACCCATTTCTTTGCATTTGAAAACACCCAAATAAATAAAACATTTAAGAGACTACACAAATGACGTCACTCTAAATTTGCCCTTTTTTACTGCCATATTCTATGTCACAACCTCCTAGAAAATTGCAACCCCCACAGAAATGAAGTCATGAAAACACCAACCGCCCTCCCCCTTCCCGCCCTTGTTTCTGATGAAGCAGAAGACAACTGATAAAACCCCCCCTTTTTACTTCGGTTGGTAGTCTGATTATCTGTGATGTCACAAAATTAGGGACTTCCCCCTGCCTTTTCACACTGGCAAACTCTGTAAATTCCCTCCCCCTCCCCCCGACGTGATGTCATTTGTGTTCGGACGGATATTCAACATTACCATTCTAAGCATTAACTTTCAGTATTTTTCATTGGAAATCAGTGTATTCATCGGAAATCAGTGTTTTCATCGGAAATCAACTTGTTTTCATCGGAAATCAGTATCAAATAGTGTATCATCAGGGTATCATCCTAAGGTTACTTTTGAGGTTGGTTACAATTATGGTGACTGGAATCAAAAAAAGCAAACAAAATGACCATTGATTTAATTGAATAAAACAATAATAATAATCTGTAGACAGAATATTTAGTGATAAAAAAAAACAATATTTGTGAAGAAAAAAATATTAAAAAAATGTGTGAAACTCAAAACACTTAAAAAAAATCAATAATTAAACAGCGGATTCCAAAAGGGAGGTCTTTCCAGAGAGTTTTTATTATCATTACTGTTTATTTAATAAAATCAGTGTTCATTTAGTTTGGAATTCTTGATTCCGTCTACTACGAGTGAAATAATTTCAAAAGTTCATTACCTTCGGCAAGGTCTAACTCCAAAACGAAGCAGAATTGGACCCATGTTTATTAGGAATTTTTTACTTGTTTTCATGGTAGAATTCAGCCCAACATTTTTTGACACCAATTTCAAAACACCCTGTCACACAGGACTATAAGACATAAACACTACTTCAGCTACTTACGACTGGAGTGATTTCGACGTTTGTTGGTACTCTGTAGCGCATCACATCGCATCAGATTTCCTTCTCTCTGTTAGGGCTTAAACTAGAAGAGTACCTGCTCCTCCGCGTGACAATCTAGGCGCTTCAATTCCGAATTGAAAGCTAGTTGTGTTCAGCAGAAAAAACTCTAGCTCTTAACATAGTAGACAATTTTTCAACAGAGTTGACTAACTAGTTGCAGGATTAGTTTAAACTTACTGAACGTAGATAGAAAAAAAAACTGCAGGGGTAAGAGAAATTGCAGCTACAATTTTTTCTAATTATAGCTGCTCTGTGTTTGTTGGTAGAAAAAAAATTCTGTTTAGAAGAATCTGTAAATTCTACTTGAAAGATGAATGCTTGTATGAGGCTAGGGTAGAAAATTGTATTTAGGAGAGTCCACGCTTTTACTGAGAGAAAAGAAGGTAGACGAGATCATATTTTATGTGAGTCAAGAAGTTCAAGGAAAAGGCACCCTTATGCTAAACATTGTACGGTACATTGTTTCAAACAAGAACACAACTATGATCTATGGAGCTTGATTTTGTACAACAACAACAACAACAACAACCACAAAAAAGTGGTTATTATCGCTTGGTCGTGTTGTTATTGACAGTTAGGTTAGGAACCGGCTTCGGCATTTCACTTGAGGTAATGAACTGGTTGGGGTTTGGCGTTTCACTTGCCGGACTTTCGCTCAGTGTCATGCTTTCTGGCGCAGCGCGGTGCTTACTTTGAACCTTCACCACAGCCAAACGGTGCGTTTTCCTCCAAAACTGGAAGAGGAAACCATTACTCAGCAGGTAATTCTTAGTCTATTAAAAAAAATTTGACGAGAGCCAGTTTTCTTCCCATGTTCCCTTTAAGCACATGGCCCGAAATTCGAAAAAAAGAGAACAAAGCCTACCTTTAATTTTCAAGGAAGGCACTACAAATTGGTCCCAAATTGTGGAAACTCGATAAATCATCATTAACATAACCTAATCAATTAACTGCCCCAGTATGAAATGCCAAACCGCAACCAGTTAACTACCTCAGTATGAAATGCAAAACCCCAAACTTACCTAACCTAACTGACAATAACAACAAAACCCCACGAAACTGACAATAACAACCGCCTATCCGAACCACCCAACAGAGAGATCTGTCTTTCGATTATGAAGATAATAATGTTGTGGTATTTTGCATAAGCAGTTTATGTATTTCTTTACGAAATTCTTGCACGAATCTGACAATAATAACCCGCCTATCGCAACTGTTTACGAAAAAAACATACAAGGTGCCATTCCGGCCAAGCCCGGCAAGGATTTTAATCTTTCTTACCTTTTTTTGTTTTTAAGGTTCCTAGATCGTGAAAAACTCGTTAAAAAATTAAAACTGAAATTTTGAATTAAAATGCAAAACTACCTAGTGGCGTGGCCGAAAAATTAACGGGGACGGCCACCGGCAGCGTGCCGAAATTATTTTTCATGAGCAACGGCGTGCGGAATATTGGGAAAATCATCGGCGGGAATAAATGTTGATCCTAACGTAAATTCCACATTGCCAATTGTAGCATAATACACTCGAATACAATTTTTAGTCCCACTTACGTTTCATAATAAATATGGTCCACAGTCGGATCGACAACGACAGCCATCTTGATATTAGACATAACAAAAACATGACGCAACAAAGAACACAACTGACGTCAGAGTTGGCGCATGCGAAGTCTAATTTATTTAAGAAAAGCGGTCTTGGAAAAGCCATCTACATTAAAGGCCGTATCGTATCAGACCAAAAAAAGGCAACTAAAATCAACAATTGACATAGAAGCAAGCGCAAGTTTACTAGATGCTGTCATCTCCATAACAATCGGCGAAATTTCAAATTAACCGACGAGGGTGCCAAATTCTGCCAACCGATGACGCCACTTGGCAAACTTGTTGCGTAGGTATTTGTTTCGCCTTCTAGCGGAGCATTGTGGAAGGTAAAGATGATACGGCCATCACTGTAGGTGGCCATGTCTTGGGTGATGCGGAGTCATACATGGGCTGACTTCGCTTGCTAGCATATAGGAGCTTGATTAGGTAAATCAAGCTCCAAAAAGTGGCCTCCTGTGATCAATAGTAAGCTCAACAATTCAACTTTAGTGAAGAAAACATGTGTTTGAATTGGCGTGTTCTTTCACTGTATTGTTGACACCAAACTTATTTTCGGACGATCGTTGTTTAGCCCTGCAGTTAAGGGAACGGTTAATATTTATCACCGGGAAGAGGAAAGTGAAATGGGGACATGTATTCACTTTTGTTCCAGGGAGGGTGTTGGGGGAAGGTTGGTTTTAGGCCTTGAGTGGGGTTAGTAAATATTTGTCAGAATCTAGAAAATACGGCATGTTTATGGGAAATTTGGAGTTCACATTTTCAATTTCTATGTCTCTCCCACCTTAAATAATGTCCAGTCCCTTACACAGTGAAGCTTTGTTACTAGTAGTTCCGTGAACTTGTACTCCTAATCGTAGCACTCTACCTCCCCCTCCCCCCTCACAATTTTTGCATTTCAGGCGAAAATTATTAATGACAGTTCCTAAAATACAGAAAATGCAACAATGTTTTAAGAGTTGAGCTCATTATTAAAACAACTTGGGGTTCTTTTTGTTTTGCAGACACATTTCAGTGTGACGATGCAATGTCAACAATTGTTGCAACCCTAATTTCTCTTAACAGTTGGAAGAGCTTTCTGCTGATTGCCGATAAAGGTAAGAAGAAATCCAATTATTACTGTAAACATAAATGAACCAAAACTCACAAGGGTGAAAAGAGCCCGCCAAGTTTCAGTCAATCAAAGTAGTGAAGTCATAACAAAAATGGCTGCCACCAAGTTGACACATTAGTTGCCAAGCTAATCCCACCGACTAGTAGACCAAAGGTTAAGTAAAAAAAACCTGACCATTGCTACCGTAGCAATGGTTAAGTTTTCATTTAACGTCTGAAATAATAGTCGGTGGTATTAGCTTGGCAATTATGTAGCAACTTGGTGGCAGCCATTTTTGTCCTGATATTGTAGCGGCAGATGCTACGATGGGGAGGTGCTTGTAGCATGCACCGACATCTAGTAGAACTGTTGCGGAGTTTAAATTACTTTCAGGTGGCTAGTTTAACTTTTGCGGAAAAAGAACATTTTGCCGGCCCCCAGCCAGACCGGCTAAAAATGGTTTCTTTTTTGCCTAAACAAACTTAACCTGATAATTTTAGCATTACATTGTCCTCAATTAATGTCTCCCTGGAGGTTATAAAGTTGTATGTAGCTGCCTGCTTGCATGACCCACTGCGCATGCGCAGTCCTCTCTATATAAGCGAGAACGTGGTCGGTCTCGGCATTTATTTTTCTCTCAATCTGTCAGGCGGTGACTCGAGAGGGGAGGTAGGGTGGGTTTAGGTTAAGTATGTTTTAGGCAAAAAAGAAACCATTTTTAGCTGGCCTGACTGGGAGCCGGCAAAATGTTCTTTCTTTTTTGCCAAACATAATAACCTGATAATTTTAGCATTATCAGCCGACCTCGTCAAGAGGTGGTGGCGGGCACCGGCCTGACGGGGCGCCCCGGGTTGCAAGCAGGCTTCCCCCAAAAATTGTATTAAAAAAATTTGCGCTTTATTCAGAACAGGAATTTGGATCTCATTCGTAGGGTTTGGTGGTTCAGGAAAGGACCGTTGTTTTATGAGGGTTCTTGCTCCCTTCTATGGGTAGCTTGGTTCCTTCTATGGATGGCTTGCTTCCTTTTCTGGACGGCTTGGTTCCATTATGGGATGGCTTGCTTCTGTTTCGTTCTGAATGTGCTTAAGGGGGCTTGATCACAGTTCTGGCTGCGACGAATGGTCCCAGCTGGTGTAGTCCCTTCTATTGGGGCGAGACGAGAATCAGTGTGGACTGCCACAGTCGTTTGGGTTTTCATTCGTGGTGTGGGGTTGGTCACGGTCGAGACGATCGGCCTGAGATGAAGACATTGTCTGTCTTGAGAACTTCACTCAATTCGTGGGTTGAAGACACGAATGAGGCGGGCGTTGGTGTAGACAGCCATGGTCGTCTTAATCTTCACCTGGGAAGTGGGGTTAGCCATAGACGAGATTCTGAAGGTGGAGAGAGCGTCATCCGTTTTGACCTCTTTACTTTTTAGTCACGATTGAGGTAAGCACTAGTGTATGAGACAAGGTGTAAGAGGTGAAGACGTCATCCGACTTGACTCTTCATTTTGAGTCGTGAATTGGAGTGGACGGCAGTTGTTGTCTGGATTTTAATGGAGACGTGAGGTTAGTCATGGACGAGATAAGCAGCTGAAGGTGGAGACGGTCCTGTCTTGATTTTTCACTCAAAACGTGGGTTCTAACCATGAATGAGACGAACATGAGGGAATACAGCAGCTGTTATCTTGATTTTATTTGCGATATGGGGTTAGCCATGGTTATGATGTGAAAACGGCTTTGTCGTGGATCTTCACCCAAACAGTGCGTTTTAGTCACGAGTGGGACGGGTAGCAGTAGGCAATAACTGTTGTCTTGATTTTCGTTGGAGATGTGGGATCAGCCACGGTCGAAATAAGCAGCGAGATGTGCAAACGGCTTCCGTCTTAGGTTTACTCGAAATATGGTCTCTAGCCACGAATGAGACAGGCAGCAGTGCAAGGCGATTGTTGTCTTGATATTTGTTCGAGATGTGAGGTCCGTTCGAAACATGGGGTCAGTCATGGACGAGACAAGCAGGGAGAGGTGCGAGCGGCTTCCGTATTGTTTTTGACGCAAGGCGTGGGATTTAGCTGCGAGTGAGACGAGTAGCAGTGGACGACAACCGTTGACTTGATTCTGCTTGAGACGTTGGGACAGCTGTGGTCGAGACAAGCGGTAGGAGGTGTAGGTGGCGTGTTATACTCACGAGTGAGACGAGCAGTAGTATGGGCAGCTGATGTCTTGGTTTTCGCTCGAGACGTGGGCAGTCGTGACAAGCAGTAAGGGGCGTAAACGATACGTGGGGTGAACCACGGTCGAGACAAACGGCTTCTGTCGTCGTTCCACACTCAAATGTGGGACTTAGCCACGAGAGAGAGAGACGAGCAGCAGACGATAGGAACAGTTGAGTTGATTTTCGCTTGAGTCCGGGTGAGCAGCAAGTGGTGAGAACGGCTTCCGTCTTGGTTCTTTACTCAAAAGGTGGGATTGGCCACGAATGAGACGAGTAGCAGTAGACAGCAACAGATGACTTGATCTTTTGCTCGAGGCGTGGAGTCAGTCACGGTCATGATAAGCAGCAAGGGGTGTAGACGGCTTCCGTCTTGGTTCTTCACTCAGGCTTCCGTCTTGGTTCTTCACTCAAAACGTAGGATTAGCCACGAGTGAGACGAGCAGCAGTGGACAGCAAGTGTTGACTTGATTTCACTCGACACGTGGGGTCAGCCACGATCAAGACAAGCGGCAGGAGGTGTAGACGGCTTCCATCTTGGTTCTTCAGTCACAACGTGGGATTCAGCCGTGAGTGAGACGAGCAGCAGTGGGCAGCAACGGTTGATTTGATTTTCACTCGATACGTGGGGTGAACCACGGTCGAGACAAACGGCAGGAGTGTAGATGGCTTCCAACTTGGTTCTTCACTCAAAACGTGGGATTAGCCGCAAGTGAGACGAGCAGCAGTGGATAGCAAGTGTTGACTTGATGTTCACTCGACACGTGGGGTGAACCACGGTTGGGACACGTAGCAAGAGCCGTAAACGGCTTCCGTCTTGGTTGTTGATTCAAAACATGGGTTTTAGGCACGAGCGAGACGAGCAGCATTGGACGTTAATAGACGACTTACGTTTCAGACGTGGGGACAGCCACGGGCGAGAAGGAAGCAAGAAATGCGGATGGCATCTAACCTTGAATTTTCACTCAAAACGTGGTTATTAGCATAGTGAGAGAACTGTTGTCTGCGTTATACTCGAGACAAAGGGTTACCCTGGTCGGGACAAGCTGAGGAAAACAGGAACAGTCTTGGCTCTTCACTTGGGCGAGGCCATGGATCTTTACCCTTTACCCAGTTGTATGAAAACTTGATCGAGATGAGACCGTGTAACCAAAGCACGGTAGCAACCTTAGTCGTTGTCGGAAACAATCGAAACCGTGAAGAGAGTAAGAGGGGTCGTCTGCATTGTCTTCCGGGAAATGAACGTGTTTTGTGGCAGGCGTTTGAGTCGTCTGGGCTTGCTGTGACATGGCGAGAATCGGTGTGTTGACGACATGAATGTTTCGGTCTAAACTGGGCGTGCAGCGGTTGTCATGGGCGGTCGGAGTGCAGGAAAGAGCACAGCATCTGTGGCTAGAGTGATGACCGAAAGGGCAGCTTCTATCGCGAGGAGATGACCGAAAGACAAAAATCCAATTTTCTGGCAACGTGGAAAACGTCTGCGTTGTTGACGACATGTACGTCCTGGTCTAAGCCGGGCACGTAGCGGTCGTTGTGGACGGTCAGAGTAACAACAGGAGAAAGCACCGCATCCGTAGCTGGGGCGATGACCGAAAGGCCAGCTTCCATCTCAAGGAAATGACCGAAAGGGAAAAATCCAAATTTCTGTTAACGGGGAAACGTCTGCGTCGTTGATGATATGAATATCCCGGTCTGAGCCAGGCGCGCAGCAGTCGTCGTGGACGGTCGGAGTACTGGCAGAAGAGAGCACAGCATCCGTGGCCGGGACGATGACCGAAAACCTAGCTTCCATTGCAAGGTGATGACCGAAAGACAAAATTCCAAATTTCTGGAGGGCTGGTTGGAGCGAGAGTGAGGCTGTCGTTCAGGCCGAAAGGAATGCATCTTGATGGAAGAACTGACGTTGCGTGGGGCGATTGACGGAGCTGGTGGTTTCACGAGAGAAGGACGGGCGCTCTGGTGCTTGTATGGTTTAGATGACCGAAAGGCCGGCTTATCGGACTCGTAGGCGATGTCTGATGGATTCATTAAGATTGTGTGCAGATTTAAGAGCAGCTTCCCTTAAGAGAATTGTGTTATGAATAACGCTCGTGTGGCCCAGTGTAGGGAGTGGTAGGTTGCAAAACTTGCTTTGAAAAGACTGGGAAATGAGGGAATACAGGTTACGAATATCTTCAGGGCTTGCATCAACCGAAAGCGTATCGCAAAGAGAGTTGACTCCCGTGTTTAAAACGTCGGCTTGTGAAGCGGCTCGAAGGTCTAGTCGTAAGCACCTATCGTTGTCGAACAGGGCACATTAAGGCGGAACGTCAGTGCTGGCGTCTGAAAAGAGAATGCCTTTTGTGATAGGCGTCGAGTCGTCTTGCCTTGCTGCGTCAAACCGGGGTTCGCTGTTGACCGAAAGGAGAGATGAATGCTTGCGTCTCGTAGCACCAGGGTTAGGGACGTGCGAGAGGCGTGTGTGACTCTCGAGACTTGTTGTAGATGTGACCTACTCATGTATGTTGGCCCAACGCTGGACGAGGTGCATGACGGCGGAGGCATCGGTGTAGTTGAGCATAGCGGCGGAAAATAGAGTCGACGAGGTTGTGAGCTTCGCTGCAAGTGACTCTGTATTCGCTGCGATGTGAATTGGATGACAAATCGAGTGGGGAGTTGTTGACCGAAAGGCCCGGTTGAGATGAAGCTTCACGGAGATTCCGTTTGGTGTCCCGGAAAAGTGCTTTAGTATGTCTTGCGTCTTCTGCCAAGACTGAAAGGACGGGAGGAGGCGGAGTGCGTTGGCCGTCTTGTGCGTTGGACCTCTTGGAACGGGGAGTCATCTTCGTCGTTGACGACGTGCACGACCCGTACTGAGCCGGGCGTGTAGCGGTCGTCGCTGACGGAAGGGAAAGCAGGAGGAGAGAGCGCAGCATCCGAGGCGAGAGTGATGACCGAAAGAGCAGCTTCCACCGTTGGAGATGACTGAAAACCAAAATCCAGGCTGAAAGGCGGGAGACGAGGTAACGCGTAGGAACCTCTGGAGGAAAATGAACGGCGAGACCGACCACGTTCTCGCTTATATAGAGAGGACTGCGCATGCACAGTGGGTCATGCAAGTAGACGGCTACGTACAACTTTAAAACCTCCATGAAGACATTAATTGAGGACAATGTAATGCTAAAATTATCAGGTAAATATGTTTGGCAAAAAGAAACATTGCTTTTTCTACTGGCCTGGATAGGGAATAGAGTATCTGATGCCTAGGCAACTAGTAGTTTAAGTAAAATAAATCTGGCATCACTGCCACCAGGTGGGTGTGCGTTACTAGTGTTTCCGAGTTTATAAAGTAACGATTTCTAACGTTAAAACTAGCTAATAATTGACTATAAGATCAAGGCATTTCAAACTCTTGGTTTTAATTGACAGGGTTAAATAACACTTTACATTAGTTTACATTAGTTAACACTTTACATTACACTAGTTTTACACAAGAAGGTTTTAAATAAACTCATTGAATTTACATTAAATTCGGCACTGAGAACAAGTTTGTAAGTTCACAAATAAATTTTCGATTAGACTAGTTTGTTATTCTGTCTAATAACTGTACGTGGTAAATGTACCTAACAGTTTACAAAATAGTCTGTTACAAGAAATTCGCACCTAACAAACTTGCAAGTAATCATTCACATTGAATCAAGCTAGGGCTATTAGGTACAGTATTGGACAATGAAATTTAGAGAGAAAAATGTTGGCTTCTCTGCAACTCTCCTTTATGGATTACTTCCTCCAGGGCGTGAATGGCTGTGGAAGTACGATGTTTTAAGGTATTGGTTTCAGAATGTATATTTCATGTCGCAGGT
>JAHWFP010105217.1:0-13909 GCA_023313725.1 Lithobius niger | reverse complement strand
ACTTGACCTCCTGACCCCCTTGAGTACTTAGTTAGCTCCAGAGGGTTGGGGAAGCGCTTGTGTTAGTTAAAAAGAAGACCTACTTGGCCTCCTGACCCCCTTGAGTACTTAGTTAGCTCCAGAGGGCTACGGAAGCGCTTGTTTTAGTTAAAAAGAACACCTATTTGGCCTCCTGACCCCCTAGAGTACTTAGTTAGCTCCAGAGGGCTAAGGAAGTTCTTGTGTTAGTTAAAAAGAAGACCTATTGGCTTACTGACCCCCTAGAGTACTTAAGTTAGCTCCGGGGGGCTAGGAAAGGGTGAGTGCAACTTCGGCCGTGCGAGGGAACACTGATTTAAACCACAGAAAATCCTGGTTTATATACTGTTTCGGTGAACTACTTTTCCAAAAAACAAAAGTTGGTTTTTGAAATTGTTCGGACAGATTTTCTCTTTAGCTGGATAGTCTGTGCATATAAAAACAGTTTTCGCAACTGCATTTGCCATTTGCAAAATATTTTTCACACGGGACGGTTTAACTGGAGGAGCAGGTAAGAAGATCATTTATTTCACTGATTTTACACATAAATGAAGCTTAATACACGTTTTAGGGTAAGACCAAATCGTTAAATAAGGTTTTAGAATAATTTTTTGAATTTTATGGTTAGTAAACCTTCAAATTAACGACTTTTGCAACGATGTTTCCAGGTAACACTAAACAGTAAATTGAAAGTAAATGTGCCGAGTGTTCCTACAAATTATTACAAGCTGGCGGTACAATTGAGTGATATATATGCAAAAACTCTGTTCAGAGTCTAAATATGTTGCTAATTAAAAATGAATGGTTCAAAATTAGCCACCTTATTTCCACAGATTAGGCTAATCATGATAAATTGGCAACTGTCGCATTTTTTTTTTCGTGTTTATTTTTTACAATTCTTGATTTTAATCGTGGGTTAGGCACTAATTTTTGACAGTGTTGATATTAAAATTGGCAGATTATTTACGCCAAAAAACCTGGACTTTTGGTTTAAATCAATCTGACAATTTGTTTTTACATGTCATACACCTCATGAATTTTTTTTTTAATGTCACTTTAAGTTCAGTTAATAAAGGCTTGTTGTTTTGTAAAAAATAAACAAAAGTACCGACCTTCTGCAATTGTGCGAGGCCCATTTTTCGGCGTACTTAACTACAACGTAATAGATGCTCTATAAAGTTTTCCAGGCACGACTTTCATTCACTTTGTTATGCTACGCTTTGTTATCTCCGCTACGTAAGCTAGTCGCGAAGTAAATAAATCATCGATTAGGCTTTCCTGGCACGCATCTGCCGGAAGGCCAATTTTGTAGACAAGCCCCAGAAGTTGGAAAAACTGATTCGTACGAACGATTGTGTTTTTTGTCAGTTAGTTAGGCAACGTGAGTGAATCGCATAATTTTGGAACATTAATTCAGAAAAAATTCCGTATACTTTCAGTGATGTGCAATTTTTTAAACCTTTATCGGGTGTTCTGACTACCTTCTTTCCTGAGAATGTGGCCACCAGAGATATTAGTCAATTTAGAGGTCAGTGCCACTCGGGGTACACACAGCTTTTCCCTTGTAGGTCTGTGGACAAAAAACCTGCAAAAATATTCAAATAGGACCCAACGAGAAAGTTTACACGCCGAAAAATTGCTCAACAAACAACAACACTTTTTAAATGCCAAAAATGAGGAGAAGGCCAGCAGGGGGTGGGGGAAACTTGGGGGTTGCTCAAAAGGGCCTGCTTTCCGCCAAATCCTTTACTACTACCAACGACCCCCAACTCTGGAAAACCTAAATCCAGCGGCGGTTACAAGTATGTGCGTATTAGCAAACCGATCTGGGAGGACCCGGAAAAGGAAAAAAGGGGTTCGGGAATCAAAGTCAAATACAAGTATTACGATGATGCGAACAAACCGGTGAACTGAATAAGACTCTTGGTCACTACCACTATGGCTGGAGGAGATGTTCACATAGATGTAATTATGGAAATCTATGGAGAGCTAGAGGAGAGAGAAATTATAACCGAAAATGAAAAATGGCGTATGTGTTGAAACCTAAAACAAGTAGGCATCCGCTAGTATCAGTTTAAACACAAAACAGTGGCGTTCAGTTAATCCGAAAATGGTAATAAAAAAGGACAATGAATCGTTTGAAATACTGCCTAAGATCTAGGAGGCACAAGTTCAACGTTCCAACGTTCAAAATATAAGCAAACAACAGAATGCTCAGAGTTATGCAATGCAAAAAAATGTGGCGAGAATAAACTTTATTTCTTCTTTACTACGCACAAAATAAAGTTTATTCTCGCCACATTTAAGTAGTTAAGTAGTGTCATTATTGCATTACCGTTTGAAATGCATTTACCGGGTTATCAATACTACGGACCGGGGACTAAACTAGAAAAAAAGCTCGCGCCTGGAGATCCTGGCATCAACACTCTGGATGGGGCATGTAAAGATCACGATATTGCGTACAGTAGAACGGAAGATTTAACGCAAAGGCATTTGGCCGATCGACAGCTCGCAAAACTGGCCAAATTCGTGAAAAGTGATTCAACGCGAGGATGGAAGGATAGACTCGCCACTCGCATTAGTCTGCCCAGGAATGAAAGCAAAGGTTAAACTAGGGATGGGGATGCCTAACGAGCTGTGTAAAACACGTGTGGCAGAATTCCTTAAAAAAACATCAAGTCGCATTTAATTAGTCCGTGCCATGAGTGACGAATTGTTGTGGTGCTTAAAAAAGTAATAATGTTAAATAATATGGTTGGATACCCTAATTTAATTTAAAAAAATTATTTATTATTTGGTAGAATTTGGTAGAATTCATTAAATTCGGTAGGTTTTACATTGAATTTGGTAGAGTTTACATGGTCTGACGGAGGAAGAATTTACTTGGGTTGCGCGATATTGGGGAAGTCGATCTTGTCCCCAAATTGGCAAATCCCCTCCATTTTGTTTCGATATTGTCGGCACTTCTGGTCAATTTTCTGGAGGAGATCGGAAGTGACGTCATCACAGGTAGCATGACTGGAAGCGTCATCTAGAAAATGACGCCTCTTTCGGTTTTTGTGGGGAGTCGCCATCTTGGAAAACGTCATTTCCGAGGGTCACATGATGGGAAGTAGAGTTATTTTTTTCGGTCGCGCGATCGGAAGTGTCTTCATAAGATGTTGTGTGACTGGAAGTGATGTTATCAGATGAGGCGTGACCTTTACCTTTGACATGTGGGCTTGACCTTGACATGTGTTCTTGACCTGGGTTGACCTTGCCATACTTTTGGCGTGACCTTGACCTACGTTTTTATCCAACTGTCTGTCCGTCCGTGCTTTCATTTGTTCGTTCGTTCCGTTAAATAGAGTTTTCTCCTACTAACCTGTTTATTTTCCTGCTCCTCTACCTGTGGTTTATGCAGATTTTCAGGCATAATGAATAGTTTAAGTTCGTTGACATCAAGCGGATCAGTCTATTTTCTGTCTCATAAAGTCTTGAATCATGTACTAGTTTTTACATTTTTGGGCCGACATTCCATAAGGCCCAGTAAATTTTAGTGTGAGAGAAGCTACAATTCCCTGTGCTACATTGCTGAGTCAACGTAATCCCAGACGTGATAGGTTTACGTATTGGCTCTCTCGTCAACTTATGCATCTCGAAAAAATGCTGTGTGACCTCCTTTTGAACCTCGTTCATATATCGTGCTTTTGTGGAAAGCGGCCCAGTGGTTAGCTTACCCAATTCTAACCCCCACAGATACGTTGTGTTTCCTCCAATACTCCACTCACTGGGTGTGAATTGATTGCTCCCAGACACTGAAATATGCATAGCAAATTCATAGGCTTAAACACGTTTTATTACCTTGTTGTGTCTTTTAACAACGTTAGTCTGGGCATTATGGGGGTTGCGTAGTGGGTTTTACTCTCCATACTGTCCCATGTCCTGCCTCAAATATTAACCACAAAACAATGCCACTTTGGCTGTCCTGAGAACGTACATTTCTGGCCAGGAAACAAACTAGTCAGGACTACGAGTACACATTTGAATCCCTGTCGGATTACCAGTAAAGGTCTGATGAAACCCACAGAAAAATGCTTCCAAGTAACACTGGAAGGGTCAACGGTTGTCAGGAGCCCCATATGTCTGGAAGTGTCAGGTTTACAAGTGTGGCAAGCTTCACAACTGTGGACGTACTTCACAATGTCCCACCTTGTGCAATCCATCCAACCAACTCTTATGGCTTTTTTAGTGCCTTGTTCACACCGAAATTCTCACCGAAAGTCTATCCATGGGCTGCAGCAATTGCGCAGTGACATAGTTCGTTGGGTAGGAATGCTCTACAAAATTTATTCTCAGCCACTACATCACTTAGGCTTCAAGGAACACAGGCTTTACATACGATCCCATATGCAAGCAAGTCTTCCCTGGAAAAGGGTCAACAGCTTCTGATTGGTCAGCTACATTTCCAACCTTGGATATCTGACGTGATACCAATTTATCATCCATCTGCACATTCTCGATTTCTTCCACACTGGGGAATCCAGTGTGCATCGCAGTAACCTTTATTCCACCTTACAATCTGCCACAATTGCCCGTGGATGTTTGGCCTCGTAAATCCTGGCTATTGCATCTGCTACCTGGTTCAAAGTTCTCTTCTTGTAAGGAATTTCAAAATTCATTCCTTGAAATTAAATAATCCAACTCACTAAACATCCGTAAGACTGTTCCACAGATTTCACTGACGGAGTCGAGTAGGTGTACAGTTTTGAGTAGTAAGGAAGCGTTTTTAATGAACTTTCGAATGGTAAGCATGATAGCACCGATATCAAGCTCTGAAATGCTGTATCTGTTCTTGCATCCCGACAATCCTGCAGACAATTGAAATAGGAACGAGCCCACGTCCCACTCCATGTTGGGAAATCACAGGTCCAAAACCAAAATCGAACTGGTTCGGAGTTATTTTGCAGGTGAAAGGAAGTGCTTAACACATGCCTCCTGAAGAGCGTAAAACCACAATTTGTTTTACGCAGATGCATTTAATTTTCTCATTATTTGGAGGATGAGTCAAAATTAAATGCATTAAAAAGCCATAAAATCCCAACAGGGAGCCATAAAACCATAAAGCCATAAAACCCCTTAGGGAGCTGACTCTCTACTCCCTCCTCGCGTTTTATCTCTTTTTAGTACATTTTATTGTGATGCAATAGTGAGGTGGGAATTAGGAAGCATTGTGCTTCCCCATTCCACCGAACATTGACTGTAACTGGTTCTAGCCTGTTACAGCATTTGACTGGCTCACTTTTGAGTCTAAAGACTGGCATTTATTGCACTGTTATCACGTGACAAAGCTAGGTGCTCAGAGGAAAAGGCTAGTATCAGGACGAAATGAAAAAAGCATATGAAGTATGCTGGAGTAGACAACTCCTAACTTATAACATGGAATCTGGCACTTGTCGAATCTAAATGGGGCTTCACCACAACACATAAACCAAAGCTAAGCAAAAATATAGGATTTTCTTGTCAAATCTATACATTATTTTAGTTTATATGATTTAGAATTTAGGTTACATGCTTGATTTTGGTTTATATGCTTGGATTTATGCAGATTAGTTTCTTGAATTTGGTTTAAAGTGGGCCATTGTTGTACATCAGGTGGATTCGTAAGTTCCAGTGAAATACAATCGTATGCCTTCGAAACAGCTCACTTGAATACTAATCAATCAGAAGGCGATATCGCTTTAACCAATGAGAGCGGAATACATTCGCCTTTTAGTAGGAAAGCTGCCAGAGCAGATGCACAGCCAATTGAAATAGTGGCTGTGTTCCTCGCTCCACTATAGTGAGCGAAGAACGTAGCTTCAATTCCAGTTTGCTTGCGTAGACGATGCTGGCAACCTGCTCTCACTGTTTGGAAAGCGAATTGTTTTTTCCTGAATGCTGCTTAGGCACGCTTGTAACCCCCCCCCCCTCCACCTGATGACAGCTTGATAGGCTTAGCGGTGGTTATGGAATTGTTAGCGATAATAGTCTTATTAACAAACAAACAAGTTTGATTATATGTTATTTTTTATATTAACTACCTAAACACCTGACGTAATACGCTTTTCTAATCACGCATTACTTCGACAGCCCATCAAACTGCTGCCTCGTCTGCAGTCCTGCAGAATTCATTCTATGCACTGGTTGCCACCAACTGCCCCACAGTCCTTCAGCATTATTAGACTACCTACAACCAGTGGCATAAATAAACATTATTTGGGGGGGGGGGGAGGACGATCAAATTACATATTTTTCCACCTCCCTTCAGCCCTCTTTTAGCGCCCTCTTTAGCATGCACAATAAGGACTCCAGATACGGGCATGTTTTAAAATACTTAGCTTTCTCATTCTGTTCTTCATTAACTATAGTAAAAGCCTTGAATAGGATGTTGCTTACCCAATTATATCTTCCTTCATCTCCCCCTCCCCTCCAAAAAAAAAACGTTTATGGGAGAGAGAGAGAGACGCCCAACCCTCACCCCCAACGTTCCTGCCTGCTTCTTCTACGTTCCCCTTCCCTCCAATATCGCGGAACTCGTGAATAGCTTCTTCCTTTTTTCAGAATCCACTGTTTTGGGTTTGAAAACCTGATGCAGTATCCACCTGTGTAATTTAGTTTGCTGGTCAAGATTCTTTCTTCCCACATTTTTTTAATTACTTGGCTTAATTCTTTGCTAAAACTTTGCTACGACAAAACTTTGCTACGATGAACTACTCGGCTCCACTAACGTAATCAACCTTTCGTCCTTTCCCCCACCTCCCACCTAACGAAGCATATGCAGATTCTTCTTCATCCCACCCCCCCCCCCACCCCCCCGCCGTATCTACATCTTACTTTCACCTCCCCACTATACCCCCTTCACCGACTACGGAATGACTGCGGATCGGGGGAGGAGGATGAAAGCAGTATGCAGCCACTGTGCCGCTGGAATGTTGAGGTACTTCAAGGCTGAGAGCTGAGAGGTGCTTGGAAGGGGGGAGGGGATTGAGGCTTTATGGCACGTGGACAGTTAGGTCGTTAGTGCAACCTCAGTCACAAGGCAGTGGTCAGGGAGCACAGTCACAGTCACAAGGCAGTGGTGTTTCAGGGCTGCTAGTTAGTCTGCTGATGTAACTTACTGCTAGACAGACGTGTACATAATCATATAAGCCAATGTAACACATTTTTTTATTTAGTTTCGCCTACGGTATTTTCTCGAATGAGCACCCGGACACTTTATTTTCGTGTGCAATACCTGGCGCTCATTATTTCTGACAACGGCTCAACTAAACTGAAACACAAGTGTGTAATCGTTTGTCAATTCAATGGCTCGACTCCAAATGTTGTAAATAATGTTGGTTTACTATAGCCTCAACAAACTTTCAATTACAAGCATATTTACAATTTAGACAATCGACGCAATGAATTTGTCCAACAAGATATAACGATGAGCATAGTGACCATAACGATGAGCATAGCGATCACTCTGAATGCTTGCTTTGCCTGAATGATTCTTGGCGCCAAAACAGTCTGCATTTTATACTACGCTTCGCGCCAAAAACTCCTCGATACAGTTTCTTACAATCGAACGTACTCTTGTAGTAAGAATAATGTTACATTCTGGGTTGTTCGCCAAAAGGATAAAATGTCACAGTTCTTCGTTGCAGTCGAACACCGTTTATGACTGTTAATGACGGATAATTGGATAATTAGGCCAATTGGTTTCGAACGGTAGATGCGATCCTTACACGTTGAGCACGCAAAACAAAGCTAGCTCCACGTAAAAAAATGTAGCGGTAGCGTTGGGGGCTACAGTGAAAGCCAGTGTGCGCAAGGCTGTAGGGGTGGGGGAGGCATTGCTGGGGCTGGCAATTTTTTTCGGGGGATTCAAACTGGCAAGTTTATGCCCCCCCCCGCCAAAAGTTAACCCCTCCCCCAGACCACAAAACGAAAGAATAAAGTCAAACTTTAAAAGTTTGTACTCTAGACTGAAACGAGAAAAAATAAAAAAAATAATTACACAAAGAAAATTATACTTGAATAAGCTCTTTTACGCCCTCTTCAGTCTCCCTTGCTCCCCCTCCCCACCCCTCATAAAGACGCATCATTTTTTTTTCAACTACATGGCGGCACACTGGATGACGTTTAATTTAATTTAATAATTTTAATTTAATAACAACATTGAGTTGCCGGTTTCCTTAGAGGAATGTGGCAAACATACAACATATGATAACAAAAAAAGTTCAAAACAAAAAAAAACAATAACAGTTTAGTCATGGTTCCGGTCATGGAGAGAAAATGATAATAAATAAATAAATACAGGGTTCGAGTTAATCCAAATAAGAAGTATACACAAAGGAACAAATTAATCCAAACAGTGTAAAATCTACAATGCACAAAGTTAATCAAAATGGTATTTCAGGTCATCAGCAATATGGTCGTCCAACCTATTTTTAAATGAATTAACTGAAGGTGCAGAAGTAACAAAATCTGGGAGCGCGTTCCACATTACAACATGTCTATTAGCAAAGGAATTTTTTGTAGTATTTAACCTAGAAGATGGTAGTTTCAGTTTAAATGCAGAACCTCTCGTGCAAAATGGGGAAACGTACAATTCAAAGAGGGAGTTAGGGAGGTTGATATCAATATCTCTAATAACCTTAAACATCAGTATTAAACATCCTCTTTGACGGCGCCAAGTGAGAGAAGGCAGCTTAAGTATTTCCATCCTCCTCCTATAACTTTCATGTGCCAAACCTGTAATACGCTTAGTAATTTTCCTTTGAACATTCTCAATAGACTTTTTGTCCTTAATAAAGACTGGCTCCCAGAACGGGACCCCGTATTCCAAGATTGGTCTAATGATTGACAAAAAATATTTTAGGTACACCTTACACTCTCGGTTACTTATTGTGCGATTCAAGAGATACATGATGTTATTAGCCTTTTTAACAATGAATTCGGTATGTAGAGAAAAGGTCAAATTACAATCAATAATGATGCCTAAGTCACGCATATACGTTTCTTCACCTATTGGTATTCCATCAAACACGTACGATGGAAGTGGGTTAGTAGTACCCAAGTGCAACATACACAATTTTACGGCATTAATAGGAATACGCTGCTGATTACTCCACGCTAAGGCTCTATCAATAGTAGCCTGCAGGCGAACAACAGAGTCCCAATTTTGGAGTATAGCTGCCGTCTTGGTGTCATCAGCAAATTTGCTACTGTGAATAACTTCGTCATGGCAGAAGCCAGTAATGAAAACCGAAAATAACAGGGGTGCCAGCACGGAACCCTGGGGAAGCCCACTAGTCATGGGACTCCAATGCGAAACACATTGTTCCAAGACGACAGCTATAGTCCTACCAGTAAGCCACTCAACAATCCAACCCTTAATGGGACCAACAATACCCACAGTATCAAGTTTGATCCCCAGCAACCTATGGTCGACCTTGTCAAAGGCCTTCTCTAAGTCATAGTAAATAACATCGACAGGGTTACCCTGATCAAGAGCAAAGAAAATATTCTGGTAAAACATAATCAAGTTGGTGACAGTAGAAAGACCTTTCCTAAATCCATGTTGCACAGAGTCGAAGTGGGAGTATGTATCAAGAAAGCTGTAAATATGCTGGTTAACAATACGTTCAAACATTTTCGAGATGATGGAGGTAATACTTATTGGCCTATAGTTGCCTGGCAACCTACGATCACCCTTCTTAAAAATGGGAGTAATATGTGCTTTTTTCCAACTTGGGGGCACAAAAGAGTTTTCAATATTTTTATTGAAAAGGACAACAAGTATGGGCGAGATTAACGGTCTAAGTTTAAGCAAAAAGTCACCAGAAATACGATCAGGGCCACCCCCAGTGTGGGGTTTAATTTGGTTGAAGACATTTTCCACAAGTTCCAAAGAAACAAGCAAGGGGGGAATGCAAATAGGGGGAAAGAGGGGCTGACTCTCTTCCTCTATAACGTCCATGTCAGTCCTTGAGAATACAGAAGAAAAGGTGTCGCAAAAGGTGTCTGCCTTAAGTTTGGGGTCTTCAACATTTAGGCCTTGAGCATCAGTAAGTACTGGTATACCCACACGAGTAGTGGCGAGCTGGCGGGCATATCGGTAAAAGGGTTTAGCATCACAGTTGATTTTGTCAGCCAATTTAGCTTCATAGGTAGCTTTTTGCTTTTTGCATTCCTTTGTAACCTGTTGGTTAAGTATTACATATTTGTCATACGCAACCCTGTCAAACGAGTTCTTCCATTTTCTCCAAAAAAAATGTTTTTCAGTTCTTAATTGGACCAATTGCGCATTCATCCAAGGGAGTTTATGAGAACGGAGAACTGCTTCAGTAGTACAATTCAGAATTTGACCATTTAAGCATTCGTAAAAATAATGCCAAGATGACTCACTATTTTCATTTTTCCCAGGCAAAGGAGGCTAATTCGTTACGAAGTACGTTTAAGTTAATTTTGTCAAGGTTACATTTTACATAAGTTTTATTGTGGGCATTATTTTTTCGTACTTCACACATCAAAACCAAAGTGCACTGAACCACTTCATGGTCGCTTAAACCAAATTTACCAAGTGAGATAGAATTTTCAATAATTGATTCGTCTTTGACTAACACAATGTCTAGTATATTTTGACCCCTGGTGGGGAAATCAATAGTTTGAAAAAGGTCAAATTTGTCAAGTATCCTTAGCATTCGCACATCACTGGGGTGGGTAGCCATTCGGGTGTGCCAGTTCACTGTTGGGAGGTTAAAATCGCCTAGAGTAATAGGGTTGGAAGTTTTAACATGACAAGCCAAAATATGTTCAATAGCTTCATCGGCCACAACGTTCGAATCCGGGTGGCGGTAAATTAGTAAAAAGTTAACCCAACGATTAGCTAATAAGCACTTAAATGAGCCGGCAAATTCGCTTGGCTGTACATGGAGGGTTTCCATAGATGGAATAGTTTTTTTAACCAAAACCGCTATCCCGCCACCAATTTGGGGGGGTAGGCGATCACAACGAAATACTACAGTGTACTCTGGGGTGAGGAGGAACGAGTTAGGGAGTTTATCATTAAGCCACGTTTCAGTTATGCAAAGTATATCAGGCTTTTCAGTGTCCAATAACAACTGCAATTCAATGAATTTATTTTTGAGGGAGCGGGCATTAATCAAGACGAGTTTGAACGCAGAAGTAATGCTAACTGTAGGTTGGCGTCATTTATTTCTTGGAACGATTTTTCCTCTGTAAATTCGCACAGAATCACCCTGTGCATTTCGAGCAATGACTTCTTCCTTCAACGAGTTGTAAACTTGCCGTTGTTCAAAAGTTGTCTCTTGGCGGATGTAAACTTTGTTTTTGTATTCGGGATGCTTACTCAGGATTTTTGCATTTTTAAGTACTTTGAAGGCATCGTCACTATCAAAAAAGCGCAGACGGATTAGCCCAGGTATGGCGGTTGTTTTTTTACCAATTTTAGTGATTGAGTAATTCAAATTATCACAATCAATAGCAACGAGTAAATCCTTAATTTGGTTTTCCAATTCATTTTCCCGAAGGCCAAAAATAACAACATTGCGTAGATTACGCTGGCGCAAGGATAATTCCGTGAATACGGATTCACAGTCAAACTCACTGGATTTTTGACTAGCCAATGCATCGACCCACTCCGTAAGTTCTTGTATGACACAATCTTGATTATCAACACGTGCAGTGAGTTCGTCAATTCTAATGCTCTGAGATTCAATTAGTTGCTTTAGGTCACTTAACAAATCATTGGTTTTGTCGATTTTGGAAACTTGTTCACGGATTTTAGTGATATCACTTTGAATTTGGCCAAAATTAACCCGACAAGCCTTGCAGAACCACTGTACCGCCTCGGTTTTGGTGAGGGCTACAAATGTAGCGTCATCGTATTTCAAACATCCCTTAGGATGGTACCATCTTGAGCATATGCTACATTGAATGGAGTCAGGCTCTTTGGCGCCTACTTTTTTTTTACAAATTAAGCAGTCCGATAACCCCGGCATAATTTAAACAACAGCACACAAGTCTCACTAAACAGGCTTGTTACCAAATTCGATTATGCATGTTGCTACAGGTTACGTTGATAACAAAATTAGCGCCAAACAATTGTCCAGTTTCACACAAGAGACAGCATGCAGTCGACCAAATCAATATAATTTTTTTTTTTCTTTTTTTGTACGATGAACAATAACCATATATGTCACATGCTACTGAAGTACCTGACTGGCTAACAAACGCAATGATTCGAAATTCCAAGACAGGCACCTCCTCCAGTAGGCTAATGGACGCTGTGCGTTTGCTCTCACATGCCCATAGTCCGTTGTACGCCAGCTGCACAGACAATGTTTACAACTCACCAGTGTTACTGCCAACCATAACCAGAAAATACGAACAAAGTTCGGCAAGCATGTCCATAAACAAACAAAAAGTTCAAAAGCCAACAAATAAATAAAAACAAAAACGAGAAACCAAGCACGCAGAGCTCCTGCGACCTGCGTCCGTCCAGGACCGGAACCGGAAAGAAAAACGTTATACGTTATACAGTCCCTGGATGCTACGACGGGAGTTTGTTTAAAACTTTGCTCTCTAATTGACGGAATGCACAGGTGTATTAATGACACGTTTTTTTTTATTATTTAAATAAACTATTGCGTGTATATTGTTTTTTTAGGACGTTTGGATTGTTAGTACGACGGATTAATAATTTCCGAAATCAGAAAATGTGTGGATGACAAAATAAAAATAAAAAGTTTCAAATTATTTTTTTGTGTGCTGCATTTTTGTGCTGCAAAGTAGGCGTAGCCGAATGAGAAGGTAGTCTGCTGACGGTCGTTGTAAATTGAACTTTCAAATACTTTGACTTATTGGCGGAGCGAAGCGAGCGAAGCGTAGCCTATAACGGACACCAAATTGCAAAATGTTGGTTGGTCCGTTGGTCCGTTGGTGTGTTGGTTGCACATTTTTAGTCTGGGTGGAGCCCAAACGAAAGGTCGGATTGGAATGAAATTTGGTACTACGCTTGATACCCCAAACAGTATTGCTGAGCCAAAATTTGACGTAAATCGAACAATTATTACGGGAGAAATAACAAATTTTCGAATTTATTTCTAACACTCACCATTGTAAATTTGGAATCGTGAATAGTTAAGGAATTCCGACGAAGCATACACTGTGCTGTTGGTAATCAAGTGAACTCTAAAAAAAAAAAAAAAATCATCGTAGCTTCCTTACAGCTAACAATCTTTTTTGACATAACTCAAGGAAATAATAACATTTGATCATAACACTTTAACCACTAGAGGAAGACAAGCAAATGGGAAAAAAAACCAGAAGGATTAGTTAACGACTCACATTCGTTTCATGTAAACCAATGCTGCGTAAAAGAATGCTTCCAGGAATTCAGCCAACATGGCAACCAAAGTGGCGTTGACGCTATCATCGGGAATCTCAAATTTGAAACATCAAATCGCCGCTGCAGGAGGAAACCGTTCATATAATACGACAGTACACAGCAGACTACGTATTTATATCACAACACAGAACAATAATTTGGCTTCGTATTGTAATTTCAAGATTTCTAGATTGCTATGGAAACTACACTCTCCATCCCATGTTGCCAGAATAAATAGGCCTAACATCGAACCCAATAGGCCTAATTTCTCTACTGTTGTCGCTTACGAAACTAAAACGGGACTAACAATGTATCGACGAGGGTTGACGCAACCAATCACCAGTTGCGCTTGGTACCCGTCAACCTTTCATATCCTGTGGTCCTGGGTCTGATGACTTTGGCTGTGGACTTCAATATCAAAGCCTGCATTACAATGATTACTAATTACCACCTTGTAACAATTGTAACCTATAC
>JAHWFP010105216.1:9727-19919 GCA_023313725.1 Lithobius niger | reverse complement strand
AAAAAAAAAATTCACACAATACCACCAACAGTAGAAACGCCCAAATATTCGTTCTTTAAATTTTCAGTGATACCGGTCTCCTTTATCAGAAAAACGGGGAAACGAAACAATAAAAAAATCAAGGGTCACGTGTCGGCTTCCCAACCAGTAGCACATATCAATATATGTGCAGCTTGTAGGCCACTCCAATGATGTACATAGAGCGTTGAATCTGAATCTTCCATTTATTATCAAGGAGGGTTGCAAGTTCAGCTTGGACCAGTAGGTTGATATCGTCACAAACACCAGTTGCCAGGAACTTGAAAGTTCTGCCTATGATGATGTCAACCAATTAGTTTGACCTGAACTTGCTTGCAACCCTCCTTGATATATGGAAATGGAAGATCCAGATATAACACTCAATGTAGAGCAGTAGTTTACAAGCTGCTAGGGATGGGTCAGTGACCGAAACCGAAACCGAATTTTCGGTTTTTACTGAAAACTGACACCGAAACCGATTCGGATTTTGAGTCCGTTTTTCGTACGATGTTCGAAAAATCAAAGATTGACTTGTTGTTTTGAATTTTTTAATAAATATCATTTTCTAAGTATATTTCACAGTAAAGCTACTGATCATTTAAAAAGAAAATAGTAGAGGAAAATGGTGCCACAGCTAGACCATTGGTCTATGATGCTGCTGGATGTGAAAGCAGGAGCAAGTTAGAAGCTAGTACAACTACTGTTAAAAGAAAAAAACTCGAAATATCTGGTTGGGGTGGAGGATGGCAAAAACCGATACCGAAACCGCGGTTTTGTGGCCATGAAAACCGGAACCGACGTTAAAAAAGTGAAACCGACACACCCCTACAAGCTGCATATATTTTGAATGTGACCGTAGTTTTTTCATCTTTTCTTTTCCCCTATTTTCCCTAATCTGTAAAAGAAATTTATCTGGGCAACAAATTTTATTTTTTTAGCTGCAGAGTAAAACAAGCATGTATGCCTGCAAATAGTTGTACATGGTGTTTTTTTGACTGGTGCGGTGGGTGATACTTGAGACCAATTCAGCTTTGTATGGCCTACATCTTGTGTGCGCTAGAAATGTCAGCTGCGACAGTGCTTCTTCAATCCTGCTGCTGATGTCAAATGCTTCACTCTAAAACCAATTGACAGGCCAAACATCGGCCTATTACTGTTGTGAGCACCCGGAGGTGCATGTTCTCTGTTTCCCTTCATTCTACAAACTGCACTAAGGCAATGACGAGAACTTGGCTAGCAAGGTGATCAGTTCAAGTAACGCGCTCCATTGTACAACTCCCAAAACTGATATGCCCTTTTACCAAAGGTTTTTCCCTTCCCCCTCGGGGTTTGCGAACGTGGGCCTGAATAGAAGAGGTGCGTTATATTTTTCTTCGTATTTCAATGTCGCTCAAGAGGTATCTTTTTATCTACTTTTGTTTACAGACAGCTGAGGCCGTTAGGCATTCTCCGTTCAGGAACCGACAATAATGAGCAAAGAGAAAATCCATATCAGTTTGATCCCAGTACGTCATTAGTGGACAAAGACGATAAAAGTGAAGATGAAATTCGGCATAAAGATGGAACGGTAAGTGCCCGTAACCAAGCAGCCCAGTTGCAGGTGAAAGAACAAATACTAAGCCAGGATATTCCGATTATGGTCAATGGTGGAGTTTTGATAAGATTACATACTGTGTGTGTAAAAGTAGTTCAGCAGCATTGCATATTAAAGAATAGTAGTTATGGTGTTACTCGGCGTAAAAGACGGGACTTTTTTCAAATTTGTATCTTTATAACTGCGCCATTGTCTTGTACTCTCATCCGAATTCATAACTGTTGTCAAAATTTCGCAGATTTTGATGTTTGAATACAGGCCTTGATTTAGAATCTTTTAGCTTAGTACAAATTGTTACGTTCCGAAGTGGCTACCTGGGCCCAGTTTGCTCCCTAGGGCATAAAATCTCCAAAAGTTTAAATGATGTTGGAAAAATAATTATGCATAACATTTTTAACTAGCTGTACCCGGCGTGGTCTGGCTGGTTCACATGCTTCTCTACTGGGAAGCATGAAATGAGAAATGGGCGGAACCTGTTCTCGAACCCTGATGGACGAAGTTTCCGAGTTGTTCGGTCTGTGTCAGGTGTTTCATGTGACACTGCTTCCCAGGAATGTAGGGCAGAAGTTGAACGAACTTTCACGGTCTGATAAAGTCCCCACGACAGAATGGATGCTATGCCCCCAGGTTTGCCGGATGGTTTTTCATCGGCGGTTGGGGGGGATGCTCTGGGTGCTGAATTGTTCACCACCTGTTCCAACAGACAACTCCAGAACTTTGTCTTCACGTTTCCGGACCCTCAAACGTGGGCAACAGACTGTTTTAGCATTTCAATGGAAAGGATGTTTGCTTACACTTGTCTTCCATCCCTTTTTCCCTCCTGCAGAAATTGTTGAACGAAATCCGATCGTCTCGGGCTCCTTCATCCTGGTGGCACTCTCATGGCCGATGGCACCCTGGTTTGTAGACATGCTCCGCTTGGAGTAGGAAAACCCGATTCCGCTTCCCCTGAAGCCAGACCTGCTCACCCACCGTCGGGGACAAACACTTCATCCAAGTCCGGACACTCTTCATCTTCATGTGTGGAAACTCTGAAGCGTAGCTTTAAAGATGCGGGTTGTTTTTTTTTTTATCTGTGGTGGTAGCCCGGTTGCTGCAATGCCACATGGAGTTGACGACAAAGTGTACGAGGCTAAATGGTGAGAACTAGGTGAACCCGTGACGTTATGGTAACATGCCTGGCGAATTTCCCCGAACATTTTTTCCAGGCTGGTTTGTCTCGGATTGCCATCAAAGGATATCAGTCAGTATAAACTCTATATTGTCACATGTTAGTAAACTGGAGACTGTACACAGTGCAGTAGTATTGAAGATTTCTTTACTGATCAATTATAATTTTTCTGAGTTAAATTACTTCACACACGCCACTTCTTGGTCAAAAAACAGTCCAGGACGCAGTGTGAGCTTCGTGTAGGGTTTCCGGGGACCTTGAGCAAAGTGAGCAGCAACAGCCAAGAGGTCAGCGGCCCCCGCCTTCAAACCAAGTGAATGCTGGTTCAAATTCCACGACCGACCCAACTACCATGGTAGCTTTAAAAAAGTACCAGAAATTAATTCACGTCAACAGAGTGTAAGCAGTGAGTTTTAAAAATAATAATGTAGAAACATACTTAGAATCAATGTAATTAAAAATTTATACAAACAAACACCCCAGAAATTGGCCAAGTCACAAACTTGAATGTATGTTATTGCATGTCTTTCCTCCACCTGGGACAACTCTTTGCTGACATATATAGGATTATATACATATATACACTTTGATACTGCTTAAAGGGTTAATAGTAAGGCTGTACCGAACGAGAATTTTACAGCCGAACCGAACCAAACCGAACAAACCTTAAATAAGCCGAACACCGAACACTTCCGAACCCAACAAAAATGTACCAAACCAATCTATCTTAAACTAAAATGTAAAAGAACTTAGTTCACAAAGATTCATCAAAGCCCAAGTTTCGTAACAAATGTAGGTATTTTCACATGGACTTGTAAGTCTATAGATGTTGAAACTCTGTTTAAACATAAAAAAATCTCCACTACTTTTACATTTTCCCTTATAACGTCTGAACCGTTAGAGCTAGGAACTTGTGGTTTGGACCAACAGAAAGCTGGCGAAAAAACCTTCAAAATGGTGTATTCAAACATCAAAATCCGTCGATTAGAAGTGAAAATATGTTCGGTTTGGTATTTTGCGTTTGAAAGGCCGAACACCGAACCGAACCGAACCAAACATCCTCTGTTCGGCCATGTTCGGTTCGGTTCGGTTCGGTTCAGTACAGCCTTAGTTAATAGCAACATCCTTCATTCTGCAAAGTTTTTAACATTCATCTCTCAATTGCAACCACAATGATCAATTAAAAAGGCCATAATCTGACCAGTCACTTCAACGCCGACTATCATCCATCATTCATCACCCCATTATCATCCACCCACCTTGTCTTAACTTGGTGTCTCCTAAAGTAGAAAGCAGACAGTTTGTCGAAATATTGCGTATGGCTGCCTATACATATTTTTCACATTTTTTATGTGTTTCTTTGTTCATATTTTTTTTTTTTTTTTGCGGCTGCCGATTTTTCAGTGTACGCAAATCCTTTTCTTTTTAGAGCTGTTCATTGGGGCTAATACCAAAGCTGTAGCGCAAAAAGTTATTGCAGATATTGCTGTTTTATTGTCTTACTGTAGTAATTTATGTCAGTGCTGCAATTAGGGGAGGTGCAAATGAAAAGTGCTAGTTGCATTACTGATTAATGTGTTTTGTTTTGTAGATTGAGCGGGTTTACGGCAATGGAACCCACAAAATATTTTACCCTAATGGGACACGCAAAGAGATCAGCAGCGACGGCCAGTCGATCATGGTATTCTTTTTCAACGGTGATGTCAAACACACTTTGCCGGATGGTCGATGTGTTTATTATTTTGCTGCAAACAAGACCACACATACAACGTATTCTGACGGATTACAGATTTATCATTTTAGAAAGTGAGTGAGACGTCAAATATTTTGCTTTCTCTTGTGGTGTCACATAAGTGTGAATTGTGACAGATAAAAAAAAAGTAGTTGACTGGAGAACTATTTATTCCCAACAAATGCACTAGTCCTTATTTATTTATTTATCCTTTATTTATTATTAAGGCTGTTTGATACTACTAGTCTCTGGTCTGCGGACCGGTAATTTGGTATCGCTGTCGGAGGTTTCGTTTTTCTGCCGATACTGAGGGCCGGTACCTCGCACAAAACGGCTAACTTCAAACTTGCATGAAATTCATGAGAAGGTTGCCTCAAACTTTCAATGGCGCTTGCCACATTTTGCCGTTGTAAGTTAAACTGCATGAATGTATTGGTAGCGTATCCAGTTTGATCGTCATTGCTCATTTTTTAGTCGTCCTTGCTAAATCATTGAAAAAACTCAAGCTCCAGAGTCGGTTCCTTCATTGCGCCACCATCTAGGAAAGTTGACATGGATTCAACCTGGATCCATTCCACACTTATTATTGAACGCAACAGTGAAATGCTGTTCAACATCACGTTCTCGTTTGTGGCAGTAATTGCGCTTCGCAGGCCTACAAGTCTTTTGAAAGCATGTGGCTGAACCGAGTCAAATGGCCAAAAGAAATCTAGTTGGAAATTTTTTTTGACATAGACGAAGATTGGAAAGTAAAGGCGCGAAATGCAAACTGTGCAGTTTGCTAGTGTGAAGAGATGGGAAGTTGTCGGCAAATTTTAATATATCCCACATGCGCAAACACATTGCCTTAGACACCTGACCACTCCGAGGTATCAGTATCTTATTGTCCGGTACTGTTGGAATCTGCTTTGAACCAAAAAAATGGTATCTGCCAGCCTTATTTATTATTGATTCATTTCCACGTTTCATTTACATTTTGCCTTATTCTGTTTCATTTAGGGTTTGAGTTAGACCATTAAACAATCTTAACATGAAACTCTAACAGAGGAAATCCTGTCCAATGCGAACACTTTCATCCTAATGCGGCTTGCAGATATACATTTTTCAAAGTCAAAACTGTTGAATGCCAGGGCTTAACAAATTAAACTTAAAGTAATATTAAACCCTCCAACTATACATTTTGTATCATTAGTTTAGGTACTGGAATTCACGTTAAGAGGCATCCGATGTCAGTAGGGAGTAGCCGTACGAATTTTTCAAACACGTGCTTCAAGCAGACGACGTGTGGTTAACTCCAGTCGCTGGAGAAAATCCCGCTTTGAATCGCGCGGAGTGACATAATTTTTCTTCCTGCATTCCAGATGGTCTGCCTTACTTGCGCAGGTGCCAGAAACAAAACACCATATCCCGAGGCTATCACAGCTTGGTAAAGCACAAGGGGAGGGGGAATGACCGCGCCCCATTTGGCTCTAAGAACAATGACTGTCAGCCTTCAAGTCGTTCGTGTCGGGATAAGTGACTTAAAAGTGGCAGTTGTTTTTATTTCGACGTTATATTCAAGGCAAGCGTGATTTTATAAGTCTAAGGGTCTTATCTAACATGAAAAAAATTGGAAGTGAGGGGTTGAGTATTCCTGTATTTCATCAAAGAGTTGATGCCAAGTATAACGATTAATCTCGAGCCAGCTTTTCGACTATGCAGAAAGGAAGTGTTGTGAAGTTTTTAGTTTGAAGGTACAATATCGTAGAAATTCTGGTGTAGGCTTATCAACATTTAGCACATGTTAGGGATTTTTCCCTCCATAGGAAGAGTTAGTTGCGCATACAGTTGGTGAGTTGTAAAGCTCAACACTGCAAACCGTTTGTTTGTAACATGTACGGTTCCCAAGATGTTGCTTTTGAAGTATCACTCTGTATTGTTGGTCGTTGGTTGGGCTAGTGGTGACAAAGATTTTTGATGGGAAAATGGCAAGTGGCTCTTGCAGAAGCAGGCATCAATCTCCTAGCTTTAAATTTAGGCAAAGCAAGACGCATAAGAAAGGACCAACCGACAAACGTGGCCTAAGCAAAAGATGTGAGGTGTTAATTTCATGAAAATTTGCCACGAGGTACTTACGCGCGTTAAACTGGTAAAATTGTGAAATGAAGCTTTTTTCTATTTGGTTTATGATGCCCATTCCCCAACAAGATGAATGCGATTTCCTACTCTAGGGAGGTGCTGCAAATATTTTTTTTAATATATATGTATTTTTCTGGATATTTGTTGCAGCAATCAATTAGAGAAACATTTTCCTGATGGCACAAAAGAAATTGTATTTGCAAATCAAAGTATCAAATTACTTTTCCCCGATGGTTCCGAGGAGACCAATTTGGTAGATGGCACCGTGATTCGCAGTGTCCCTGATGGCAATCGTATCGTACAATTCCCGAACGGACAGAAAGAAATTCATACAAAAGAGTATAAGGTATGTATTTTTAGTGAATGATGTCAATCTGTATTTTCTCAACTGTTGTAACGCTCGCTTTACATTCCTTCACTTGTCTGGGATGTACACATATAGGTCTTATTGTCCTGCCTCATTTGGTAACTGAAGAGCAAAGCACCTCACTTGAGGTGGGGGGAGGGGTAGGAGATGCATCCAATAGAGCAGCCCCTGGTACGGATTCTTGAGTGAAGCCTCCAAACTTTCAATAGGTAGTTTTCCAGCAAAAGAAAGTGATCATTTTCAAAACTCGTCATCCATGAATTGTCCAGACAGGGAAGGAAAATAAAGGTTCAGGAAAAAGAAACTAAGAAGGAAACTTTAAAATGTCACATTGCTTGCTTTGAAAAGTTGAGTCCACGTTTTTTTCTTGTTCGCTTAGATTTCAAGGGGAAAGATATTTTTCGTCCCATTATCTTTGCAAATTCTCAACAGTATGGTTTTTCTGGAGTTGGGGGAGGGGCTCAGAACGAACCACCACCACATCACCGCTCACTTTGTCAGGATCGTTTCTGTTCATTTAAAGCAAGGCCTATTGCATGGTTTTTTTCATGGAATTGTTATATTGTTGTTGCCTGTCTGGAATTTTGCGTATTTTCCTCTGTACGTAAGTAATGTCGCCTGCTACGTTCCAGAGTATGAATCTAGACGTTTTCAATTTTATTAAGCAGTCGATGTTGGTGCTTGTATTGTTTGAAGTACTTTTATCGCTAGGGGGGTCATTTAAATTCATCTGTTAGGCAAACAGGACAAGGAAGCAGTCGAGTGAAGGCCATTCTTGACCGCAGCCTCCGAAACTAATATTCATCCCAGATAAACGGCAGTGTGAGCTTGTTCAACAGGTTTATTTTACACAACTCGTCTTTCATTACTGCCAAGTTCATGAGTTGGAAAGTTGATACTATAATATGATGGATCACAACTGACAAGTCACATGTAGTCTGTAGAGGATATGAAAAATCTCTTGTAGGAAAGGAAGAAAGTGACACTGCCCTGAACCTGGCTCTCCAACTTGGTTCAAAAGTATCATCAAATACGTAACCCTTATTTACCATACATTAACAAAAGGGTATTTCGTAGCTAGGGCAACAATTAAAGCTTGCAGAGCATTAAACCAAAGCTAAACCATAGCAACCTTAAATACCAAGACAGACTTGAGATCAACCGAGATAAAAAGTAAAAGGGGCAAAATGTCTGGACAAGTCCATCGTCGAAAAGTTAAGGGCAGAAAACCACACAAGCACTTTTCATCAGGAAATGGCATGCAAAGGGAGTAATATAATCACTAGAGTATTGGGCCCTTTATGCCATTCCTTGTAATTTTCACTGTAACGCAAATACGCTTCCCTGTATTTATTGCTATTTCACCTAAATTGCTCTCTTTCTGTCCATGACTCTTAAGTTTGATTTCCGTGCACTAATTATTTATCTTTTATTTCATTTTTAGAAACGGGAATATCCAGACGGCACTGTTAAATACCTATTTTCCGATGGCAGACAAGAAACACGATACGCTAATGGTCGAGTTCGAATCAAAGATAAAGACGGTAATTTAACTTTAGACAGCAAATACCCTGACCAATCACAACGCAAATGACGTTTATCTTCCTTAGCCAGCCAATTGTGCAACCAAAAAACTGTTTTATACAAATGCTTCAGGGCACGTTTGCGTGCAAACTGTAGATTTTTGTAAATATTTTATCTGGCACCTTTTGTACAGATGTAATTATTGTTGCCCAGATTGTGTAATATATGTAAAGAACGAACTACAGAAAGTTTTGATATTAAAAAAAATCAGCGTATGTATTTGGTTATACTGACATAGAAAAATAACTACAGTATAACCTCGTTAATAAGAACTCGGATAAGAAGAATTCCCGCTTAATAAGAACTTTTTTCAAGATTTTGGTTGGTCAGCTACTCAGTCAGCACTAAATATATACGGCTATAACGAACTCTGTTAATACGAAAGTACGGATAAGACGAACAAATATTTACAATTCTAGCTTATTTTTACGAATTTGCTGTTCGTAACGGTTTCTTTTTCTTCCCCCTTGAATTCGTTTCACGCAAAACATCAATCGCTAATTGACTCCATCTTGGGAAGTGATAAGAGTTTTGTCCGTTTGCGCAAACGCGAAGGTCAAGGACGAATGAAAAGAAAATACCGTATACCGGTAGGCTACATTTTTTTTTAAGTTGCAATCCAATTTCTCTCGTCCGTTTAATAAGAACTACGGTTAATAAGAACATTTTTAGCCGTCCCCTTAAAGTTCGTATTAAAGAGGTTTTACTGTAGTAAAGAGGTCAACAGTGTGCCAAATGAAAGCATACATCCACTAATTTGCTATGAATTTTCGGTAGATGGTGTAGTTTACACTAAGACTATAAACTGCACGTCTTCAACCTTCTATCATCTTCCAGCAGGTAGAAAGGCAGCAAGTCTATACGCAACAGACTATACATATACTATACATTTGATAAAACAGCTATCCTGCATCGTTATATCATTTACTTTTCATGAATGATCTCCATCTAGCCGTGAGGGAGGAGATCGGGGGCTATGATTTTGGCAATGCCTGGGAACGCTGGTTCTTGGACGTCCAATAAACGGTGTTCCCAGGCATCATAGCCCCGATCTCTCCTCCCGCTTGATGGCTAGATAAACATCGTTCATGAAAAGTAACTGCGCCAACGACAAAGATGACAGCACGGTCGCCGAACGATTCGCGATAGCGGTTTCTAAAAACGTATACATGTATGTAATCTGCTGCGCATAGACTTGCTGGCCTTAAACCTGCCTGAAGAAAGTTAAAGACGTTAAAGTGAAAGATGTGGAAGTTCACTTTTCAACACTGTCTACTGAAAATTTGCAGCAAATTAGTGGACGTTTGTTTTCATTCGGCTATAGCGTGAGTACATATCAATTAGTTTCGCCTTTGTACAGGGAAAGATGAACAGTACACTAGAAGAAAAGGTTTCCATCGTCACCAGAAAAAAAAAATGTTTGTAGGAAAGTGAAACAAAGATCACATCACAGACGACTGTGTTCGAATTTGTCACGTCGTTATGAATTATATTCCACTGAAAATTCAAGTGAATCTGAGTGCTGTGTGTGTTTTGCAGTGATATGTTGTTAATTCGCTACACTGGTTGCCAGTATGCTCAGTTATTGTGTAAGTACTGTTTACATTT
>JAHWFP010105214.1:17065-29538 GCA_023313725.1 Lithobius niger | reverse complement strand
CCACAATTCGTGAAACGAATGCCGTGAAATCTGACACCAAATAGTTGCGATCCGGAGCACAAGATGGCAGCACTCGACTGGAGGTCGAGAGCGGATCAATTGCCCGGAAAACCCGCGCTGTTTGTTAGAAAAGAGAGTGGTGGCCTGCGCATTTTTGCCCTTAAAAAATGAAATGTCTGTCTGAGTTTATGCATTGGCGTCAGGAACGACGCTAGGGGGTGGGGAGACCTTAAATTTTTGGATGCCCCCCCCCCCACTGCCCCCCCCCCACTATCAGATCAAAATCCGACGTATAAACGAAGAAAATTCTGGTAACGTGTTAAGAAAACTACGTTAGTTTCTTTCACAGCGACAGGACGGACTTTGTGAAATCATCTTTTTTTCAGATGGTTTTATAAATATTAAAAAAAAATGGTGTAGAAAACAGTTAAGAACGTTTGGCGTGAGAAATAATAGCAAGTGTTATTTTTACATTTTTTAGGGGGAGGGTTTGGGGGGGGGGGCGTAAAAGTAGCATTTTTCGGTTCGCCCACCTGGCTAAAATTGCTGCCCCACTGCCGCCTCCCCACTGAAGTGATTCTGGGGTCGTCCCTGATTGGCTGCAACCCTTACACGGTACAAATATCCAGAGACAGCAAATCCGATGTGAATACATTGTGTACACAAATGTAAACAAATTCACAGACCTCTATAGGGCAGCATATCAAAACCATTAAAACTGCCATCTTGGGTAAAAAGTTTAAACTGGGTTTTAATAAACCAGTGTAAGAGCGTATTCTCGTAAAATTAATGCATTCAGATTTGATAATTTCAACAACGACACGAATTTTATAACGATTCTCGTGTAGCCCACAATTATAGGGGGCTACGTAAAGTATGAGTTCACGCTCTGCTGGATGACGCCACATGTGTAGCGTACGTATGTGTGGAATTAGACCTATATTTAATTCCTTTGTTACTTTTGATGTCACGAATCACTGTTAATTAGTCGAACAATTACGTTATTCGACCCAAAGTTACTAAGGAAAAGTTCCGTAAATGTAGCTATTTCCTTGGCAGCAAGTTCCACAGCAGTGTACTAAATAACTTAACAAGAAATTATTGACATTTACCATTCCCTAAAAATCCTTGTTTAAATGACTTCTGGGCCTCAGTACTACACCGACTCCCAAGAAAAGTTGTTTAACGGTGGGGATATCCAGTTGAGGTCTACACTAGCTTAACCCCTGGATATAACTAACCCTCGACCTGGGAGTTAGTGGACTGGAGAAAAACGTCGGTGATATCCATGTTTGACTAAGTTGGGGTTTTGTTAGCTCTTTATTCCTTAGAACTCGACCTTTACGCTATCCTTCGATATACTTATGTCAAAATTTTGTTAAAGATCAAGAATAACACTAATCGTGGATGGATATCACCGCTTTTTACATCTCGGGGCTAACTACTCAGTATTAAGTTAAGTGCATCAAATATTGCTTTTTTATTCCTTACTTAGGCATTTCTTATTTTGTAGAGTAATGGTATTGTTTTTCTAATTTTTAATGTCAGTTAATCAATGTGATGATAGAATTTCCAGTTTTTCTCAAGTTCAATCGTAAATATTTTACGTTAATAATAATAATAATAATAAAAATAATAATATTTCTTGCAATGATTGCAAAGGTCATTATAAAGGTCATTATAAAACTTAATTTAATTATGAAGCTCTAAAAACGTGCTTAGATTTAGTTGGCAAGTTGGGATTTTGAAGTTTGGGGGTTTTGGGGTTTTTACGTGTGGGGTTTTGATGTTGGGGTTTTCATGTGCACCTTTCCGGCTTGTAACCTTGTTATCACACGTCTGGCTGGTACTTTTTCCTCATTTTCAGGCCGTTTTGAGTATCATTACTTTAATAATTTTGTTTTGCAGGACAATAAGTGAATTTACGGCATTTAAGTGCGTTCCGTTCCTTTAAGAACGTCTTAGTACTATTTAAGTAGGCTATACCGTTAATTCAACACTATAAAAGCAAAATTAAACTACGGTATAGGCCTACATTTTCGGTCTAATTGTTTACTTTCTCACGATCGATTGCAGCGGAAAAACGCTAAACGGAACGACTCTTGTAGCACCACCCAAAAAAATCAGCTTACCAGCAACCATTTGTGTAACGAAATAAATAAATAAAATAAAAAATAAATAAAAGAAATAAAAAGAAATAAGTAAAAGAAAATCACACGGTTTTATATTTCTGTTGTGCGGAAAAAGAGCGCATGGGCTTTGCGGGATCTGCGTTCCCTATCGCTCTATTACTTCTGCAACGAAGGAGGAAGAAGAAAAAAAAAACGAGGGCAGAAAAAATTAAATAAAAAACAAAAACCGCAAAATTGATTTTTCGGGCCTAGCAGGGCGTAACAAGAGCTCTGAGCAACCAATGGCAAATGCGCGTTCCTAATTCTCCACCAATAAAAAAAAAACGAAGACCTTGTGTGGCTGTGATGTAATGGTAGGATTAAGTTTCGCCAGAAAAGTGACACTTCATTTTCTACTCCGCCGAAACCCCCTCCCCCCTCCTCTCGTTTCTTCCAACCCCTCCCCTAACCCACAACCCCTGCCAAATCCGGCTTTAAGCCTCGCCGAATTCAAATTTAAAGCTGAAATGTTTGAAACAGTAGTTGTGGTTGAAAGCTGGTGGAAAACAGAATAAATTTAAGTCCCCAAACTTCCCGACAATGTGGCTGAACGCTTGTCATTTAAATTAAGCAAAGTCTGCATTCAAGACTGTCTTTGCGACAATAACTTTTTAATAATAAGTTGCCTTGATCATTTGGAGAACACTTGCACGAGAACGAAATACAAAAAAAACGAGACGATTGCTACATCGTGCTGAAACCAAGGGTTAGAGCCAACTGTGTGAAAGTTCTTCGTCTGGTTAAGAGCCATTGCACCTTGGAACTGCCTTCCGGAACACGTTGTGGAGACTGCATCTGTTGAAACCTTCAAGAGACATTTTGATGAACTAATGTTATGTTATGTTGATAAAGAAAGTTAAGTCGAATTCTCCTACTGGTACTATAACCCAGACCCATAACAAACATGCTGGCCCCCCCCCCCCCCCCCCTTCCCCATTTCCCTAAAATAAAGATGATTTTGGCTTGTGTGCGGCCGGCCGGCCGGCTATTGACAAATTTCGTAACATCGGTGTTAAGAGTTTCTGTTTTTTTTTTAAAGGAAACATAGTTTAATTTGCAATGCACGTCTTGTTTTTGCGTTTCAGAGGAGTTTGTTACAATGTGTAGAAACTTTCAACCCACTAGTGATTCAAGCGCCAAGTCCTTGAAAGACTCAAAACCATCCACAGTAACGTTCTAAAAGGTATATGTATACATGAAGACTACTTTGGCCGAAATGAATAGAAAGACACTTTTTTTTGCTATTTATTTGCCAACTGCCAAATATTTGACCAGTCATGAAGGTGAGTCATCAAGTTTGTAAAATGGGTTAGTCATCTTGGTCCACAACACGTTTAAAAAGAGAGACGCCGTTAGTATACATGAGCATTTTACTTGACAGGTCTGTATATAGTTTTTAAGTTGCTGAGATAAAGAAGGAACAGAATGGGACCAAGAACGGATCCCTGGGGTACACCAGATGTCACTGGCTGCGTAGGCAATAAAACTACCCATCGAAACAGCCTAGTTACGTTCATACAAAAAGTCAGATATCCATTCCAAAATATGCCCTCGAATACCAAGATGATAGAGTTTGTGACACAGTTTCATGCGCGACAGAGTCGGGGGGGGGGGGGAGGAGAATGAGGCTTATTGGCGCGTCGACAGCTAGGTCAAAGACTTTTGAAAAATAAAATAATATAAGATCGATAGGGCCACCCGAATTAAAAACTGAACGCCATTCCTCCAGACAACTTAAGCTTTGTGGCGTTGTCGATTTCCCGTCTGTTTTAGAAAACTCAAAAAGAAGTTTCTTAAAATGTTTGAAAATCCAGCATGGGGTACTGGTTATGGAAATAGGTCGGTAGTTCGGCGCACCAGCATCACCCATCTTAAAGACAAGTAACATGCACCACATGCCAACACTTACGAAGCGACTCAGATTTAAGTGAGTATCTTATGATAGCTCAGTTCGAGGGCAAATTCCTTGCAGAAAGCAGTGGAAAGTCCACAGTCTTAATAGCCCAACTACATTTAAGCGATTTTAAGGATTCACGTAATCAATATTATTGTTTCATCAATATTAATGTTGAACTCGTGGAGATATGATTTAGGAGCAAGGTTTAGGAATCAAGCCATATACATGCAGCGAAAGTCGTGAAGAAAATTTCGTTCAGTATTTGGCCTTCTCTTTCTCATCACAGACAAGTTATTTATGTAATTTAAAGGTGGGAGAGATCTGTGTACATTAGTCTCCTCACTTTTTAAACTGATACAAAGCCACAGGTGTACCATCTTTAATGTTGTTGATTTCACTATCAGTCTCATTATTTTTTTAGCTTCAATGTGCTTTTATTCTGTATTCATTATAATCCGTTTTGCATTCAAAAATGAGCTGTTTCACCAATACGTCACGCCAAAGTTGCAATTTGCGGGTTTTTTAAGTTTCGAATGTGGTTTAAGAGTTTCTTGTCGCAAAGAGGCAGCTTTATGCCTTAGGACGCTGCATTCGAGGATTGCATTATTTAAGATATTGATGAAAGCACTCCAAAGTTCATTTATATTTTTTTAAACACTCAAAAACCTATGCCACACGCCATGGCTGTTTGCTGTGACGTGCATATCACGTGACTGGGCTAGTCCAATCAGACGGCCAAACAGCCGTTGTTCTCGTTAGTCATTGGCTAACTCATGGTGACGTCACGGCAAACAGCCATTGCGCGTGGTTTAGACCAGTTTATTTCACTCAGCTTTAAGTGCAATGCTGCATGATTTATACGCCTGTAGGCGTTCGTTCGGGGAGAATATAATACCTGGTTAAAGTTGTTTATAGAAAAGCGAACAGTACTATGATGACTTAAACAGGACAGAAAGCCAAATAAGTTCGATAAGTTTTTTAAAAAAAAGTACGGATGTAAACCTATTTACGTTGCCTTACCTCGGCTCTATTTTGTTGGTAGTTTTCGGAACCCGAGGTAATAATTAATAGGGACAGACCGGGGGGGGGGGGGGGGCATCCGTATTGCGACGCTAGCGGTGAAATTCGAGACCGTCGCAAGACGAACTACTGCGCCAGCATTTGCCAAGAATGTTTTCATTAATTAAGAACGAATGTTAGAGGTTCGAAAGCGATCAGATACCACCCTAGTTCTAACCATTAACTAGGTAGGACTTTTAAATGTACGATTGGCTGAGAGGGAAATTGAACCTACGACCTTTGAAATCATAACCCGAAGTCTTACCGCTAAGCCATACTGACACGGCAAAAAGGAAAGGAAATGTCCATAGGCACCATTTAACATGCACACGTATGCGTGTAAACACACACTTTCCAATCGCCACTGGGGGGGATGCTAGTTTGCGCACGACACACCAAGTGAAACCGAATGGAACACACAAAAAAAGCATGAAATTAGGAACTTCGGCCTTTGGTTTCAAAGGTCGTAAGATCAAATCCCCGCTCAGGCATTCTGACGTTTAAATCCCAAGGGCAACGTAAATAGGTTTGCATCCGTACTTATGTAATACAGTGATCACTAGTGTTGAATTTCTCAGTAACGTCAGTGATTAAAACCAAGCGATCATGATCGACAAGGAGAAATCAAGGAGTGTTGGCTTTGTAACTGTTTTATTTAGGCCAACCCTGGTAGTGCAGTCTAGGGAAAGTTGTTTGAACCATATGAGGAGACATTTCTCTGCCTGTCAACATTAAGACATATTGAAGTTGACTGGTAAGGAAATGTCTCCTCAAAAGGTTCACAACAAATTTCCCTAGACTGCACTACAGGCTCGGCCTAAATGAAAAAAATAGTTACAAAGCCAACACAAGGTAAGAATATCCTCGACTCCTCCTTGTCGACAACACGATCGCTTGGCTTTTAACACAGACGTTGCTGACAGCGGATATCAAGAAATCACACACTGCAGCGCTATTACACAATAAAGTCTGCCATCCAGTATGCAACCCATGGTAACTCTCAACTTTAAATGAACAATAACAAAATTCAAATCTTCCACATCAACGGAAAGTCGAATCTGAAAGATAGTCAGACTGAATTTGTAAAAAAAAAACAGCAACACCGCCACCCGCTGAAGTTTTGTGGTCTTGACGGATAACATCAAAAGGACTATCGGTCAGAAGGAGATCATCACTAATGGCGCCACAAACCCAGTTTCAACCAAAAACACAAAATCAAACGAACCCGCAGAGAGAAGGATGTGAAATTCAGCCATTTTTCCCTTCATGCTCACAGAATTGACGAGCCAGCGGTGAACGACCCTGAGAAAGGCCGATATGGGATAGACCTCCTTGGAATCCCCACATTAGTGGAGTAAGACAGACCATGGGTGAGTGGGGCTCATCTAGATCATACCACGTTCCTTTAGATTCATGCAGTTTGCAGGTGCATTTTGAGCTGGTGTGAAAACAACAGACTCGTAGATTCCTGCTCAACTCTTGTAGCTCAACTGTTGAGAATCCAGCTCAACTCTTGTAGCTCGATTGTTGAGATTCCAGCTCAACTCTTGTAGCTCAACTGTTGCGATTCCAGCTCAACTCTTGTAGCTCAACTGTTGAGATTCCAGCTCAACTCTTGTAGCTCAACTGTTGAGATTCCAGCTCAACTCTTGTAGCTGAACTGTTGATATTCCAGCTCAACTCTTGGTTTTCCTACCAATGTTAAGTGTATAGACCACGCCTCGAGAACAAATGTCTATTTTGGGTTAGCCCCAGCCATGGCTCAACAAACTCGAAACTCTCAACAGAGAGGTTTACAAAACGACCAATACACTACTATATAAGATGACCTGGGATCTGACGGAATTTACCATAACCTGGTCTAGGAAAGAGCCCCAGAACAAGTACACGGAATTTGGTGAATTTTCTTCACACAGTATACCAACTGTGAAAGACGTTTGGTAAAACCTGCCGTTGTATCAGTTTGGATGTTGTTTACTCCTGTGCATAACGTAACGAGTGGCTTTTCACTTGAGTTCTTTAGACGAATAGGAATTCTATATTCGATTTGTTGAATATTACGACATATCCAGATTGTAGAATGCGAACATGAAGGAAGGTGTATATTTTTCACATGTGTATCACCCATAATAAAATGGACCCACCCAGAGCCACACTGGCTTCAGATTGGATATAATATGTGGACTCTTTCCAGTTTCATTGGAAGTAACCCGCACCGTGAGGGTTATACATGATAACACTTATTTAAGCACTCGATTTGGTCAGGAGATGCACGACCACTGGACTTTAAATTTCCCTTATTAAAAACGTACGATCTAAAACGCTTGTAGCCTTAGTAAAGGTTTTTACAGCCGTTAGAGAAACTGACGTTCCGGCAAGTTTCTTATTCGCTTTTTTGCGAACTGCAGTCCATTTCAATTTTAAGGGATCCATTAATGATAGAAAGAGGGGACGGGGATCGGGAATTGGGGCTTTATGGCGCGTCGACAGCTAGGTCATTAGCACTAACCTCAGTCACAATGCAGTCGTCTGGGTTGCCACTGCGCCACACACCTAACAGAGATGTTAAACAAAGGCCAAATCTAGGTCTTATCTGTACCTGCAAAATTTGGATACATCCCGGACAGGAGGATGGGCTCATTGCTGAGTTGACGAGAGAGGGGTGGGGGTTTCCGTTTGAGGGGGGGGGGGAGGCGGGGTTCGACGTCACTAGTCAGTAATGTAGGCGTCCATCTTTAGTATTTGACAGTATCTAGCAAACTTGGGTAAGGTTTTTGTCAACCAAGCGTCCACGCCCTGAGTAGTTACAGCAGTATACAGCAAAACGAACAAGATGACCTCCTCCTGAGTAGGATGATGACAGTTCTCCACCTGAAGGATAGTCTAGGATACGGACCACTTACAAGATGATCTGGGAGAGTTTATGAGCAATCTCTCAACAGGAAGGTTCATACAGGTCCCAAAATACCAAACCACAGTCCAGTTTGGTGGATCTCAAAACGCCCAGCTCTATTCCTTGACGGAAGTCAACAAAAGTCAACGAAAGTCAACTGTTACCATTTTTACATGTTCAAATTAAAAACTTCCTCATGGGGAAACATTCTTTGAAAGAATTACCTGTGCCCTAAATTTGGCGGTCATGTGGAAGAATTTTAATATTAAAGATATGCCGGGTAACTGCAGAGAACTAATAATTGTTGCAATTTACCATAACAAGCAACCACTTAATTTTCGAAGAGGGCTTGTGCACAATATTGCTTTTTATTATTTTTTTCCCTAATCTCTGACTGTCTACAGTTGTTGACAGTTGGTGTTCAGAGTTGTAAATCCAAACTGTGTCAAAAGTCAGAAACAAATCGTGATTGTTTTGTAGTCCTTATCGCACGAAAAATGTTAAGTTAAAGGTACTCTCACACCACTCCATCACCGTTTCTGTCAGTCATCTCCGGCAAAGCATCATGCGCAATTGGATACCCCCTGGCAAACAGTTCTGTGCTTGGAGCGGTATAGGTAAACGAATGAATTGGGCTGCTATTATGCCATTGCCGCAATGTTCAAAAACAACACTGACATGCATGAGTATGCTGTATCTTTCTAAGGATATAGTGAGACAGTTATGCCTGGTATGTCGAGACACCACACAGTAAGGGATACTATGTCGAGAAAGTTAGTACAACATCAATGATTCGAAGGGGGGGAGGGGGAGCAAGAACGTTGCGTGAACGAAAGTTTATTTGAGCTCCAGCATACTCCGTTTTAAATTAAGTTGCCGAAGTCTATTACTTCCGAATGAAAATACCCTTGTCATTAAAAAAAAAATCGAATAAAAAAAAACACGGAAATGCTCTTTTGCCCTCTTTAACTTTATTTTGTCTTGGAAAACACTCAAGCGCTGAGGCAAAGCCGATTTTTGCCTCCAGTTTTGGTATGCAGATAGAAATTGGAAATAAGCTCGCGGGCAGAGGCATACAACCAGTTTCCTGCCTTGCTTCCTTCCCTTTTTACCTCCGTTTGGTTCATTTTGCGAAATTAAAACCTGTTCAAGCGCGCTATGTGCGCTTCCAATTATATTACGTTCATCGACGTAGACTTCGTCGTCGTCGTCGTCGTCGTCGTCTTCGTCGTCATCTTGACTGGGCTGGTGTGCTTTTACGCATACGAGGGTAAAAGAAGGGGAAAAAGCTGCTTGGCGTTAAGTTTGTGGTGTACTCAGTCCGCGATCGAATCTCTTTCCGCTTTGATTCTTTTTCTTAGCTCAAGCGCTCCAGCGGGCCGCCTCCCAACTTCAAGTGTTTTTGCATGCTGCATGCGGTCGGTTGAGCAAAGACCATTGCACGGTACACGCGTACCGAGCACAAGAGGATTAATTTTATTGATAAATGAAACGGGAGATAACTAGGCACAAAGAACTGGAAGGCAATATTCTTTTCCAAGGAGAACCACTCTCTCGAAGGGACGGTGTTCCTCAGGGTTCTGCACTGGGTCCATTGCTTTTTCGTCGTAGTTGATGTTAGAAACAAAATGTGGACTCTTCAACAACTCTCAACAACAACTTTTCTATCAATTAATCTCAATGATAAATGAAATGGGAGATAACTAACCCCAGAGAACTGGAAGGCAATATTCTTTTCCAAGGAGAACCGCTCTCTCCAACGGGCGGTATTCCTCAGGGTTCTGCTCTGGGTCCATTGCTTTTTTGTAGTACTTGGTTTTAGAAACAAAATGTGGACTCTTCAACAACGTGGATAAGCACACGACATTATTAATTTTACTGATTGCACAAGTTCGAAATTGTGGCAATCGCGGAAGCTGAAGTAGTCCATGAAGTGACCTTCATTCCCAAAATAAAATGTTCGACAAAATAATTATTAAACAGCAATTTCAGTCATCAGCACTCTTAAGCTACCATACTGCATGATCTACCACACTCCCATCCTTTTTAGCTAATAATATGTGTACCAAACAGTGTTAAATACTAAATTGTGTAACAGTAGCATTTATCACTAAAGTTGTCTGAAATATAACTACGATATCTGTTTGCAAACTTAAAATTTCATAATGGCACTGGGTTTCCTTGAAGGTGGTAATTTATAAAATTCTCCGATTTGTTACAGTTGGCGAAGCTGATCTGCAATCAATGAATCACTGATCTGCAATCACGTGGTACAAGAGTCCAAATACAGCATACGGTTCGAATCGTACATCGTCGTCATCTGAATCCAAGTCGGATATGTCCAGGTAAGAATAAAAAACGTTATGGACTTGTGTGGGCGGCTGTTGTGTAGCTGCGGCACGTTGTTGTTCCAGTACGGCCTTTGTGGTACCTGGTGGCGTGCGGCGGCGAGGGACCGGCGGAATGGCAGGGTCAGGTGGATTAGGACCCACTTTTGTGAATACTGAGAGCAACAATGTCAAGGCCCCAGGGCCGAGGCATTCCTGGTCTCGGTACGAGGAACGCGAGTAATATCCTAATTATCCCACTTATCACGGTGCACGGGTAGCTGCGAGTACTGGGGCATCTGATTCGATGGGCGTCAGTTTCGATAGACGCTTTGGCCCCAGCTATACATCTCTGGCTTCTTACAGACCTGGGTTCGGTCCTGGTGAAGGGAAGTGTATATGTATGGGTTTTTCTCCGGTTGCTTCCCACCCGTTGCACAAGGGTTTCCTTCGGGTACTCCGGTTTCCTGCCTCATGCGGCAAAAAAAAAAATAGTCCTAGTGGTGGTATCTTCCACTTAACATCTGCTACTTGAGCCTCAAAAAAACTCTAAACTTACTGGCTGGCAGCTTCGATTCTATTCTATTCTATCCTATTTCATGATGATTACTGTTACTTTTTTCTTTTAATTGTTGCCCGATTCACATGTTCTTCTTCAGCAAACAATGGAAATGAGACATTGCCCATCACACTACAAATCATTGTTGATGTGTCCATACGTATGGATAGGAATGAGAGCACAATATATATGTGGATCGGATTGCGATCACGTTACACACATGGATTGGACTGGGAGCAGATTGATAACGGAATGGATGCGGATGGGAGCAGCTGCTCTCAGTCCGATTCATATGTACAGCAACGATTACATTGTTGCAACCATTGTTACAGAGGATTGCCCCTCTCCTTCCCGGATACCCGTAGCAGTTAAAAAAAGGTGTCAGTTCGAGAATTTCCCTGGCAGAAATTTGTTCCGTTGATCGTGTACTGAATTCGTTCAATCACAGCCGACTTATGCATGGTGATTAACACTTCGGTAGCTTTCGTTTTAAAACTAAAACAATATGGGAATATCCTGTAGATTTCATTGGTCGAGGCAGCAGTGCAGTGCAAAACATGGCCAATGATATTTGACGTTGATACCGCTTCTGTGTGCCACTCGCTCTAAACATGACAATGTCGACCATGTTCCGATCCGTTCCGTTTGTTGCATTCGTTCCAAATAAAAGTATGCATTTTCCGACCATAAACAAACGTGAAGGCCTTGCTTTCGAAATACGTTCTATAGTAGTTCGTTTGCGTAACCTAGCAACGCCGACACTCACACGAAGCCATACGTACCGCTTGCGGAGCTAGGCTGCGTCGTTAGGCCTCATAATCGCGTAACCTAGCAACAAATTCAGAGCGCCGTTATGTAGTTTATTAAACTTCACTGTAGTACTGTTTATTTCTGCATGCTCTTTTAGTTTTATAAAAAAATCAAATTATGTAGTATCTTTACTAATTTTTATTAGGAAATTGTTTAAAAAAAATTATTTATTAACAGAAGTCATTAAGACTTATTTAAGTCTATTTTCAACCATTGTTAAGAGGTGTGCTCACATAAGTTATTCTTCAGCGGCAGTGAATATCAATTTTATTCCTGGCGGCGGTGGCACAAATCGGTGTGCAATTTATGAAAATTCGACACAATTGAGAGTGCGGAATAACGAAAAGTGACGAGCAATTCTCTAACTAAATACCTCACGAGCTACTGGAAATTATAAAATTTTTGTCATTACTCGTGTTTTGGCCCATTACACCCACTTGTGCTATTTATTGACAGATAATTAACCACGTGCTTCGCACTCGTGATATTAATGTCTACCTAAATAACACTCGTGAGTTTATGTAGGGGCCAAAACACTCGAGGTGAAAGACATTATTGATAATTTCCTCAGCTTTTCGAATATTATGTTTGATAAGTTAACCTGGACAGCATGTTGTCCCGAAACAGAAAGCCAGTGCTTCTGTGACATTAACGTTTATGACGATCGTGAATAATGGAGAAAAGCTAAGCTAATTTTCAAGTCCAGCCTTCTATACCAAATGCACAGGCCGGTCTTCCTCGGGGGTCCACTCTAGGA
>JAHWFP010105214.1:0-12065 GCA_023313725.1 Lithobius niger | reverse complement strand
GAGAGGAAAGAAATCTTCCGTTTCATTGGATTTGATTTCTGTCCTCTCCTGGATTTGACGGGTGCTAACTAGAAAAGTTGGACTTAAAAAATCATGGGTCGTCAGTTTCTTGTGGACCACCCTGTAAGTTTCTGGTTGGTTTCGCCCCTTTGCATTAAATGTATAGAGTGCATGCGACGTGCGAAGAACGACGGGGTGACAAGCCCCTGTGGATTTCACCCACGTTACCATGCACTAAGCGTATTAAACTTTTGAATGAGAGGACACATCGAAAGGAACATAGGCTGACGAGTAGATTAATAAACATGAAAAATCGCTTGCCATCATGACTCCAGGGAATGAACCCACATCTTTGGATGGGCTTTCCGATGCACTTTGCTAACTCACATTTGAGATAACTGCTAATTTAGGTCATTGGAAAACGAAATGGCAGCCAAGACAATGCAAATTGCACCCGCAATGACACGTGAATGTTTCGATATCATTAAAGGCGGATTCCCACCAAATCCAGAACGGTAATGGAATCGGAAATCGCAAATCAGAATTTGGAACAAAAAGTACAGGCATTCCCACTGCCGCTGAAGACTTAAACGATCAGCCTAGGGCACTCACGGCAAAGTAAGACTACCTAACCAACAAAACAGTAGCCTTACTTACCCCTCTCCCTCCCCACTGTGCTGGCATAGGACAAACACCGTGGCCTACGTTGTAGTGCTTTAATCATTCCAGCTACTAAATAGCTAACCAAACACAGCAGAAAAAAGCTAGAAGCAGTTAGGCTTGTTTCCTCAATCCTCGACTTGTATGTGAAATAAAAGGTAGATTATTTATGCCCACTCTTCCTTATGTAAGTAAAATGATCGGGTGATACTGATGCGCCAATACGAGCCTTTTGACTTAAGATCAACCACTTTTGGAGCATGCAAGCTCGGTATGGTCCCCTTACCTGCTGGGGGACATGGCTCACGTGGAGTCCGTCCAACGTTGTTTTACTGCCTCGTTGCCAGGCTTTCATGACCAAACTTACCCAACTCGTCTTAGGCGTTTGGGACTTCACCCGCTTGCGTTGCGTAGCCTTAGGGCGGATCGATCATTCTTGCGTTTAAGATTATTAGGGGCGTTCGTTTTCGAACTATCAAAGGAAAAACGCACACGGGGCCATTGTTACAGAGTGGATTTACCTATCGCACACACATCTAGATGTTCGTGCCTCCAGCTTTACGGTGCAGGTTGTCAAACCATAGAACACGTTATCATTAGAGTTGGTTTGTTCCCAATCCGTCTCTTCTTTTCGACTGGGTCTAAACATGGAGAACCTGCGAGTTTTCCTGAGGAGATCGTCATACATTACACCAAGTTAACTGATTTTATTTCAAGTTTAGCTTTGGGATCAGAATTAGTTGGCGTGGTCCTGCTGTATCCCTTCACACCATAATGGGTGTGAAGAACCAGCATTATCATTCTCATATATATATCATAATTTCGTTCAGTTTTTGTATCGTACACAGATGCCCAAATTATCCATGTTGTAAACGTTATTTTAAAGGTTCAGTATCTCATTGCTCTTCTGCATAGTATAACGGTCCACCATCTTTGTGTTTTTAATAGCATTGCCCTTTTAATTTTTTACTAACCAAGATATTAGTGCACTTGGACGAAATTTGAAGCAAGTTCGTCGTCGCCATCTGAAGCTTGTTGCCTGTTTCTGTAGCGAGCAGATTCGGACTTTGGTATGACGTGCCTTGTGGGTGTGTGGCATTTGGCTCACCGACATACATTCGAAAAAGGAACAAATCGAAAAAGCTAACCAATGGTCGGGTGCATTTTGGAACGGAAGAGTTTTTGGAAAATGCCGGGTAACGGCATTTGTGCCCTTTTCCATTCTTTTCCGATTTGATTCCCCCTATGGTGTTAGTGTGAATCAACCTTAATGTTGTTCACCTATCATCTCTAGAAGTTCAACATGTTACCTTCATTGTGTTCTTGTTTTTCACACTGAAAAAAAACCTTTTGCTCGATAGCTTTCAAAAAACTTTTTCGTTCTGATTCCCAAATTCCCTTTTCACTTAACCTGCTCTTGGCAGTAATAATTGTTTACTGCTAATTTCATATCTCTAAGTTTGTTAGCAAATACAGGGTGGTCCATAAAGTAGTGGAATAATAATAGGCCTAAAATAGGCCTATACTATAGGCCTTTACAGCTTGTTAGCAGGTATCTCCCAATCTCTCATGTCGTATGGATTCTAAATGAAATAAAATGGGAAAAAAGGAAACAAATAATGTCCAGGATTCTCAGATTCCCGGATTCTGAACGAATTTTGAAGCTACTTTAGGCCTATTATAGCCCTATAATTTTCCAGTCCTTTACGGACCACCGTGCATGTAGGCCTACAGTCAAAGTTACCGTTCCTGGTTTTAACAAAGAAGTGGCAGGCTGAAAAGCAGGACACTATAGTTTGTTCCACATTATGTTTTCAGAAAACTGACTGAATGACGACTCGTTTCCTTGCACTAATAGTCAAAAAACATGTGAATATAACACTTGAAGACTCAACATAGTTACTGTTACAGTTTACGGATGGGATGTTTGCGGATTTTTTGCACTCGTAGTGGAAGAAAACGTGGCGTCATACAGTCAGTTTTCTGAAAACATAATGTGGAACAAAGTATATATATGGTGTAGTTTACAATAGTCAACATAATACATTGTGTCAAGGTTAACTTATAAATAATCCCAAGGGAAAACACAATGCTGATAAAAAGAACTTACTTACCCAAACATGTATTAAAAAGTTTAGACTGGAGGTAGGAAGAAAAGGTTCCAGGAAGAAAAGGTTCCAGGAAGAAAAGGTTCCAAAGAAGTCCCAAAGTATGAAGTAGAATAAAATCGTAATTCTGATGCTTTTGGAGGTAAAGCCGAATAGTTAAGCAGGAATGATATCGGCAAGACCATAAAAGATTTGATGTGGGAGAATTATTTGTTAGATTGGTTGAGCAACATGAATTTAGCACGGCAAGACGTTATTCTCATGTTGGACGGTGTTCAATATTGATGACCACTTAAAGTAAATATCCTCTTCAATGACTACCAGTATGAAGAAACTCGAACGCAATGCAACAACTATATTCTGATGCATGAAAACATCTCCTACACGTGGAAACCATGCCTTGACAAACGACATTCAACGCGATTCATTCAATTTACGTAACTAAAGCGAACTAACATCATTGTAAAAACAAAAACTGCTACAACTACAATCACAGACAGGTACCAAAAGTAATAAACATCGTGCAGCAGAATACTTTTTTTTTTAAACTGACTGTTATTGATCTAGCTTGGTTCTGCGCGTTTCTATAACCTCTTATCACCGACATAAAGGAAAGTCTTCAGCATTCAACACAAACTACTCACCACATGTAAATATAAAACGTACAGCCGAAAGCATTCACTGATAAAATGGTCCAGACCCAGGCATCAACAACACCGAATTTAGTCTTTTTATTAGAGCCTGTAAGGCCGAAAGAAGACAGCCAGAGACCATCCCTGATGTTAGGGTTCTGCAATTGGCATGCACTTTTCTTCGTCTTTTTGGAGGGGGGAGGGGGTGTGTGTGTTTGAGGAGGCCCAGGTCTATTTATACGTGGCCGGCCCTTAAGCCTATGCTTGCCCCCACCCATTACTAAAGCAATCAAGAACCCGAATTGCCCATGCGTTGCAAATGGCATTAGACGGCGGTGCCTTGGAAGTTTGGTGCTTTCGGGCATGCTGCAAGCAAATTTAAGGAAAAGATGGCGGAAACGAACAAGAAAACGAAAACAGCGCTTGTTGTAAAAGAGGTATTTTTTGTTGTTGTTTGTTTTCCTCGTTTATAAAATGGCGTACTTAAAGCTGTAATCGTAGCTGATTGCGTGTCTGTCTCTCTCTCTCTCTTATGTCTTGTTACTGCCGTGAGGTAACCATTTTGCCCTGACATTTTGTTTTCGTGTTTACGTCCTGCAGACAGAAATTAATTTCGTTTCACAACTAATCGCATCAGCACAAATCGTGAAGTGGAATCAGAACCTATTACATGTAGTCACGGTGCAGACAATTCCATAACAAACTTTGCCTACTGATTTCATTTACATTAAGTATTAATGGTGTGTAACCAAGACATTTGCGCACTGGAAAACAAATTACTTCAAATCGTAAACACAAACGGAAAACAGAATTCCTAGGCTCCTAATGTGTTTAAGCTGACGACTTCTCGGCCACAGACGCTTGTTTATTAAGGTGTAGTATAAAAAACTTTTATTTTGGAATTCCTCAATTAGTAGGGTGTAGGAAAGTTAGTCTTGAACTTTTTTATCGCACACAACAAATTTCAACACTCTGGGATCATGTTTTGCGGTGCCCCTAGGGTCTTCAAGTTTAACATTGTACGTCCATGGGTGGAATGGCAAAAAAGGCAAAAATGATGATTTGACTGGTTTTAAATTTAATTTTAACATTATCTCATTAGAAACATTTAGAGATGAAGAAAGGTAGCTAAAATTGCCAAAAAAAAAAAATTCTTTACACAAGAGTGTAAGGTGGGGTTGTTTCGGGGCCAAAATTGCCAATTTTGGATGCTAAATTATTCTCACAGTTATTAAGAAAAATAAAATTCTTTGTAACTACGGCATTCAAATGTAGTTTCTGACAGAACCGAATGACATAATCTTAAAAATCGGCTTTTATAACAGTAATATCATCATTTCTGCCTTTTTCACCATTCAGCCCATTGCCGTACAATGTTAAACTTGAAGGCCCTTCGGGCACCTCAAGACATGACCCCAGAGTGATGACATTTTTGTGTGTGATAGTGACGCCCACACCCTGCCATTATATAGGCGAAAATTAACTTTTTGATGTACCGGCCAGTGGCCAGCAGATGACATAAGTTTAGTCGCCACAGTAAAATTTTAGTCGACAGAAAGGGGAGCCCCCCACTCCTTCCTAGTCACAAGACAAAAAATTGCCACATTTTTGGGGGGCTAGGCCTACTTTTTAAATTGATTATACCCCAGCTGCAGTGAAACGGACTGGGCATCAGTAGTTTTGTTTTTGTTGGTAGCAATTTTTAATTTCATTCAGACGCTTGGAATTTAAAAAAATAACTTTAAAAAGCTAATTTGAAGGCATTAAGGATTACATTAAACAGTCACAATTAAATAATTTTGAAAGATTTTTTGTTATCAAAAGTGAGAAGCTCTTAAATGCAGTCATGCTTGGCATGAGAAGTGGCCAAATGGCCGCTGGTGCTTAATGTTTAGTCGCCATCGCCTGCCGGCTAGTGGCCGGTGCTAATTTTCCCCTATACCGCCAATGAGGAATCACCCTATTGTTTATGCTTTTCAAATCAGCACGTTTGTTTCGAACGACCCAAAATGAGCTGATTTTTACATTGACAAATAGCGTGTCCTATCAATACACCTCACCATCAACGAACCTCACATTGAATCACTGACTCCCTACGGTTAACCGATAGCTTACACCAAGGTAACGGATACAACCAAAGACCACGCCACAATCAGTGTCTGTGTTTACAACACTACAGGCTACACTTTAACTCAATTCACATCACAATTCAGTCACCAATTGCATCACAGATCTCCGGCTGGGCAACTATTTAATTAAACGAGGTCGAAATTAGCCTACAACTCAGGCGAAACATCCGTTTGGTCAACTATTTGTTCACGACCAGTTGAAAGTTTGGACACGGGGTCGGCTTCACGGCTTTTGAAAAGGGCAATAATTTTCAGTCCAGTTGTTTTTATGACTACGCTAATTGCATCAAACAGATGTTAGCGAGTTTGGCCTGAGTGGCATGCTTTTTCCAACTGTATTGTAGGTCAAAGTTTTAAAACATATCTTAGAATACTTTGTACAATTAATGGGTAGCGTGAATAAAAATATAGCTTGTGCTACTCCAGATAAGTTCCAGATTTTGCTACTAGTTTTGGGTTTAAGCACTAGCGTTTGCTACCAAGTAAATGCTTCTAGCACTTGCATTTTAAAACGAAGTGAATAAGCATACACTAATGCGATAAAGCAACTACTTATTGCTGTAGCAAAAGCTACCTCAGGATCGAATTGAGTCCATCTCAAAATGGATTTTTCCCCACCCGAGGGAAGCATTTCAGCTACAGCACTCTTGACAGTGATCTTCAGGTGAGATTTGACAAACTAAGTAGCGATTACTACCCAAGATAAAATATCTGAAGAGACAGTTCCGTAATACACACAGTAGCTGCTGTATATGCAAGACGTTTCGGAAATGGACTCACTATTTAACGGCAAAGAAAAATACGAAATATGAAAAATTAAATTGAGAAAACAAAGATACGACAGCTACTAGCAGCAAGATGGTTGTTCTCAATGAAAAGTAACCGGTGCAGGATAAGTTCCAGAAACATTTAAAACCATATAAATGAGGCCAAGTATTAAACTGGGGAGTCAGTGGGGTAGCACATACCAAGGCTACCTAGACGTAAAGGCTTAACGTTAGAAATTCGATGCATCGTCCAGTTAGCCACCGATTCTACCACCAGTCACGCTACTTACACCCCAAAAATGAACTGCTCTAGCATGCGGACTGAACTGTGAAAGGTACGTTTGACACGCGATACGCGGATTTTAAACTTAAAACACAGCATTGACACCAAATTATTAAAATTTAACCACAATGGCTTCATGCTACGTACCTCTTTTTTCACTCGACGGCAAAACAAAGCCTCCGGAGGTTTAATTTCATGAATTTCAAGCAGAAGAGCAACCAAGGTACCGGTGTATTGTACTGTATAATACGCTATGGCGTTTTCAATTCTCATATAAAATGTGTTAAACGATCCTTTGACGTAGCAGTAAATCGTCCGAAGACTTCAAGAATGGTCACCATTACCGTAAAATAATGTTCGTTTAGTGCTGCAATACCGATAAATCTAATAATGAGAAGATATCACGTTTTTGTGCATCTCGCATACACTAATCAATGCTACGATTGGGGTTTTTCGTTCTTCGTGCTTTCAGTTCAGCGCAACGCTTGAACGACGCGTCTAGCATGCTACGCGAAACCGAGCGTTAAGCCTTTACGTATAGGTAGCCATGCACATACAGGCCTATAATATAGTAAGGAGAAGTAAATATTTTTGTAAGCAATCTAAACACAGAAATAGTCCCAGATATACTTGATACTTTGATATGTTGTTCCTTGTTCACTTGTTCCTTTACGACGTTTTATTTTTTGTACGCTAAGGTAACTAATTTGTGGTTGCAGTTTGTTCTATGACTTGAAGCCGTTACGCTTTATTTTATTTATTTATTTGCATGAAGATGGAGGACATAACATTCTGGAACATCACATATTGTTTAGGTATTTTTGGGCACTTTTCTGGCTACTGTTTTTAAACAACTTAATAGTGTGTGTTCCTATCTACTATTTGAAAAACTAATTGAATACTAACACACCAAAACAGTTTGAATTTGTTAGTTTTTTTCTTGTAAATTTCGAAAAATGTCCCACTTCTTCATATCAGATCCAAAATTGGGTTTTAGAAACAGAAAATTAGTCCCTAATTTTTACCTTTTTTTTTTGCAAAAACTTGAAAAATATTGGACTTGAATAAAATTTCAGGTTGGGTATTTTTTATGGGCCACCTTGTACGTGCAAAAAAATGCACCACATTTTAATGTAGTTGGATCCATCTACACTATAATCCTGGAGGTCGGCTAAAAGGAAGACTAAAAGGAAAACCACTTCTCCCCTCCTCGCGCCCGCATTGAAAATGCACTCTCCCACTCTACCTGCATGGAAACAGGAGAGGTCTGACAAGTCGTCGGGCCGAACAATCACTTCTCCCCTCCTCGCGCCCGTATTGCAAATGCGCTCTCCCATTCTACCTGCATGCAAACAGGAGGCAGGCATGAGTGGTCGATCAATCTGACAAGTCATCCGGAAGAGTGCCGGAAAAATGTCCCGGGAAATGTGTCCGTAAACTTAATTCATGACCGGCCCCGTGCATAGCACGGGCTTCCTCTAGTCACTTAATAAAAAATCAAAACAGTCGTTGTGATTAAAATCAACAACTTCTGTGTTTAAGATAGTGTCACTTAAAGAAACTGGTTTCCAACTGACAGAAATTTGCCAAAAAAATTCAGGTGAAATCCAATTTATTCAAGTGATATATAATAGCTAGTCATTTTTAAGGAAATATCAAATTGCCTGAGTGTTTCGGCAGTGATGGATAGCAGTTTTCTGCAGTTGGTAAAACAAATAAATAAATAAATAAATAAACTGTTTATCTTCAATCAAACCGGTACAGAACAGGAAGACGCCGAGAGCTGCTGCCAACTAGCATCACACCAAAGTATGATTATGGTTAAATGCGTCAAAGGTTTGACTTCCAAAAACTGCAATGAATTGACATACTGCTTGTTCTTTTGCAAACATATGATGATTTTACGATAGTAGGCACAACTATTATAAAAATTATTTTTTTATGATATTTTAGCGTTGGAGCAAAGTTAAAGTTAAATGTAAGGTCGATGGATGAGAAAAAAAAGCTTAGGTTGCGCAGCAACACTTGTAGGAGATTACAACACATTTCCTAAATTTTAGCTATACAAAAATAAAAGAGAAAGTGGGACCAGCCCAGACTGGGCCTAAAGTACAAACGCCGTGTTGGGTTGGATTCTGATGAAGCTACTCCTCATACGTAACTTAAAAGAAGTAATATGATATACTACAGTCATTAAGAAATCTAAACTAAATTCCAAATAAACAAGCCCAGCACCACCCTGCAGTGTTTGTTCATTTTTATTTAAAAAATGCTTCTCAAAATGAAAAAATTCTGTTATCAGTGCCTCGCCTAAACGTCACTTCAACCTATCGTTAAATCAAAATGGAGGAATTATTCAGAAACTCCACAAACTCTCCTTGCACACTCATCTATGTTCGTTTAACCCAACTAAGCTCTAATGGCATCTCATCCTGCTTATGGTATTAAAAGGGTTGAAGACCTAAGAAGAATACTGCACCAGACAAACGACAGTCTCGGAGAGGGTCCGACAACGGATGAGATCAAAAGCTCATTATTGGGAGATTATAACGTAGTATCAGATTGAGGTTGGTAATTTGTCCTGAAACCCATTATCTAGGTTTCACGACGCTGTGCAACAGAGGATGAAGATCCGGAATGGTTCAGGGAGGGTCTCCATGGTGGACCTGATTACGAGTGGACTAAGCCTCAGGAGAAGAGACCGCTGCCAAATTGTTGCCACGGAACCCACCTCCCACGTCGCGCATCGATATTAGGCCTAAATTTTACGTCTTGCCCCGCGTTTCAGCAACACAAACTGATAGCGCGGATTAGCAAAACATTAATTAATCCACATCACAAAATGGGATAAAAATTCTCCCCCTCTTAATCCCATTACGAATTCGTGGTTTTTGCGACGTTGACCCGAGATAAACCCTCTTAACGCTTCTTGTCAGCAATGGCTTACTTACGGCTTTATCATAATAGCTTACATGGAGTTCTTGCCTTATCGCATTACAGATGAGACTCGCTACAGCCGTAAATTTCCAGCAACCCCTCTTCGGCAATATATCAACCACTTATCACGTCCACAAACACTTTTTATGTGTCCAGTACCAAAACAAGTGGAACACACCATGTTGGACGCAATTGGTTATTTTTTTTTGTAGGGAACATCGCAGTCAAGTGTCAACACCATTGCTTCAGCAACAATAAAAGCCAGTTGTTGAAGATGGATAAGGGTTTTAAACTAGAAAAAAAATTGAATGCAAATTGTACCTACCATTGCAAAGTAAAATCTCAGTTCTATTTTCCTAGCTTGCAACTGGTAAATAAAAACACAACAGTTGTGCATTTTAGAGCTTGTTTGGGCACAAGATAAGAGTTAATATTTTGATTTTAAAATGAAACGGTAGGGATGATAACAGTCAAAGTTGACATTTTATTAGGTCGTATCGCAAGTTGTTATTGTGTACGTGGTTTATCTTGAGTCTTGCAGTTATTTTATAAGCAGATACGTTTTCCTAGAGGGGGCGGCATTAATCGACGGCCGCCATTGTTTTTGTAACCATCTCGGATATCAACAAGGCACTCTGCCACCAAAAACATACAATTGATTATCTGTGTCATTCTGCGCCGAACTCAAGATAGGCTGTGGACACTATAGGCTTATATTGCACGTAATTAGGCCTATTTATCAATCTGTTTGAATTGTATTAGCGAGCATTCACCAAACGGTACTTAGAAGATAAACAAGGTCAAATACGCAAAGAAGGTTTTCTCTGTGGCACAAGCGATTATAAGATTATAAGCAGAAGTCTGCTGTCCATCTGTTTGATTGGTATTAGCGAGCACTCATCCAAAAGTACTTAGGAAGATATAAACAAGGTCAAAAAGTAAGTGAAGGTGCTTAAAAAGACAAACAAGTACAAATACGTAAAGAAAGTTTTCTCTGTGGCACAAAGTGATTAGAAGATTATTAGCAGAAGCCTGCTGGATTATAATCTTCTGAACTACAAATTCTCTTTCTAAAATGTTTAGGGTATACAGGAATCCTGTTGTCCCAAACTATTCTACCCGACCCTTAATAAAAGTAATCGAATTGTATATTAAAAAAAAAGTTTTATGGACGTATGCGTGATAACAATGCTGGAATGTTTATGCACTCGATTTAAGACGCTTCAAAAATGGTAACGTATACAAATTAATTTTAGTCTGAAAAAATTGCGAAATTGAAAGATTTTAATTGCGTTGAAAAATGAATTTTTGGTAATTTCGTGGCAGGATTTGGACTTACTGAAAAGCCTGCATAGAGTCTTAACTGTTCCAAGAACGAATGACAACTCCCCTCTATTACATTAAAAAATGTTTTTTTAGTCAGATGCTGAAAATTTTCTCGTTACATGTCAGTTGTTGCATAATGCTTAAACACAAATAACTAGACGTTAGAAAAATGAAAAAAAAAACACTATGACACCCTGTGTTTCTACAGACACGGAATATGGGCCCACAACGACACCATTATTGTCACCTTGACAATCTTTCTTCAGGCCTTTGCTTCAGAAAAGCTAGAACTACGTCCTTTGCATTCCTCCTTTGTATGAGTTTAGTTGCCTCTTGTGATGATTTTACTTATTGCAATTGCTACAACCCATCACGATGAATTATAAGCAGAAAAAAAATAAACAACCGATATTTAGAATCACGGTGCTGGCATGTTCTCTTCGGAAACTTTGCAATGACTTCATATACAATGGTGATGCGATGAAACAAAAAACAACCGACCTTTAAAGTCAACACATCATTCCCCCACCTTTAAGGCAAGTAATTTACCAGTTGGTCTAAAACCCAGCCGTAACTAAACGCTCGCAAAAGACGAATCGCAAGTAAGTGTAGGAGTGGAGGCAGTTCTTAAGCCCCCTAATCGTTGAACTAATTAGACACGGGGGTAATTGCAGCCTATAAAGTCTCGGTCACCCGCCTCGCAAAGAACCAAGGCGAACGAATATAAATTCAATCACAAGTTCAGCAAACCATCAAGCAGGAGGAGATAGGAAACATAATTGCGTCCTTCCATCATGGCATGCGTGATTTAACCCTAAAATGGGAGAAAGAGAATTAGAAGGAGAACGGTTAGATCGGCTGTTGGGAGAAAAAAGAACGGAGGGATAAATTCAAATGAATGGGGGGAAAGGGAAATGGAGACTCCCAAACACATCTTTGTTAAGGATGTTTGGGAAGCGTATTGGCAAAGTCTCAAACCTGTCCTGCTAAACAAAGTTGTTGTTATGGTACGACTGGTCTGCGTATGTAAGTGTATGGCGGCTGAATACTGGATAGAGCTAATAACTGATCACAACAAGGGATGAATACGGGATACAGCTAATAACATAACAACAAGAGGTGAATATAGGATACAGCTAATATCTTAACAAGGGCTGAATACGGGATCGAGCTAATAACTGTTAACAACAAGGGATGAATATGGGATAGAGCTAATAACTGTT
>JAHWFP010105213.1:58809-76796 GCA_023313725.1 Lithobius niger | reverse complement strand
TTATGTTCTCCCCTTGATTTAGTGTTTTGAGCAGGAATCGGTTTTTTATGTTCACCCATTTATTTAGTGTTTTGAGCAGGAGTCGTTTTTTTTTTTTTTTGTTTCTTTCCTTAACAGCTGCGTTCAGATGGTTGCGTGTGCCTGCATCTAATGAATTCACCCTGCGTTGATTTCTGGGGTTAAATATTTTAAACCTAATTTGTAATTTTTATTCAGAATGTAATAATCCCAATCTTAACCATCCTAATTTATTCAAACTTTTACAAGTCTCTCTGTTTAAAGTTGGTTAAGTGAAGAAGGACAGGCTGGCACCCTGATACCCACAAAACCATGCTATTTCGCCTATTTCTCTTTCGCCTATCCCTGATAATGGGGCAGATCTTTTTTAATCCGAAACAGGAATTCCTATTTTGCCTATTGCTGTTTCGCATGCATTCGTGGAAATCTTTGTGCAAACCTTTGTGCTGACTTTTGGTCAGACTTTTGTGGAAATTGTTGGGCATACTTTTGCAAAGGTTTACACGAAAGTAAATACTTTTTTGCAGGTTTTTACAAAAGTCTGCACAAAAGTTTTCCCGAAATTTTGCACAATAAACGAAAAAGGAATAGACGAAACAGGCTTCTTGTTTTGCTTACAATTTGACACCTCCATCTTTAAACCTGCAAGGGAAGGCTTTTTAGGCAAAAAATAATTGGGCGATGCAGGCAACGACCTCGTCAACAATATTAGAAATATTGTGAAGAAAGTAATCTGTACATTGACTTTTAAGTTTATCTTTAAATTTATATTTATCTCACTATTTACAGTTTGCTGAAACCTATTGTGTAATAGCGTATAGTTATAGTGTATATGCTATTACACTTCACCTGCTTATTAATCGTGCTTAACCCTGGAATCGACACATTTTAGTCGCTTGTGCAACTTTGTGTGTCACTGTCAGGATCGTCAGGATCGTAGCCTCAAACCAAGTATGCTATGCTAAATAGTTCAACTTTCGCAAGTAACCAAGGTTTATTACTGATTTTCCAGAAAAAAAGACTTGGGTGAGGGCCGGTCGTTTTTGTGTAAAACATTCCTGAAAAGTTTTTAACAACATTTTATATCCTTTAGTAGACTTTCCAAAATTCCGAAAGATATAAATATTTTGCACAAATAGTTTACCGCAGGAAACTTCTTCACTCCAAATCGCCTAGCTTTCGTCGCAGCAACCGGGCTTCGTTTACGCATTGCCATTGTGACAATAAAGCATCTTGCATAAAACTTGTTGATGGAACTTGCGTATTTTATTATTTAATGCCTTTACTGGAAAGTTTGACCCCCAACCCGAACCCCAACCCCAATGTTAAAGCCGCAATTTCGATGCTTAATTTATCTGCTGTATCTCCCAGATATTTTCCAATCGGATTTTGTATACAATCTTTGTTGTACTTCGTGAATGTAGGTCTAACTTTTTGTAACATAAGAGGTCTGGAATGAGCTGGAATCGTGATTTTCATTTTTGGCTTGTTTTTCTTGTACTTAGCACGACACCTTTTTACTATGCACTCTGCAGATCAAACTACTTGCCCTACAAGCTGGTTCTTAACTCGTTCTACCGGTATTTCTCTGTACATATCCCGTTTCCATAAGACCTTTTCTAATTAGCCAAGTGGTTCGATGGGTCAGTGAGCTTTAAACGACCAAATTGTTTTATGTTTCAGTTAGACGACAACGTTTGGCAACAATGCGGTAAGACATACGCTGTTTACCCGAATGGCGAAGCCACGAGGGCAATAAATCGAAAGTCTTAACCGCATTGTTCCCGAACGCCATTGTCTTGACATATTTGTGCAACGACGAGTTGAACCTTTAGTAAACTAGCCATTGTTGCAATACACCGACAGTGTTAGAAAACGACAGTGTTAGTGCCGTCTGTGGCGTGGTGTGGCCGTACGGTTTAAGGTTTAGGTTAGGGCTTTCGTTTTAAGTGTGACAATCTATATTTAAATCCAAGTTAATTAAAGGACCGCTATGTTCACATTGTCAACTTATATGTCGGGAGTTGTTGTTTAATTTTGTTAAGCTTCTGGATTGAGTATTCAAAATTCGGCACTTTGGTTTCTGTTGGAATTCTTCGCTTTCCTTTGTGACTAACTGTTGATTGTGGCCAGTGGGTATTGTGATTTGTTAGGTCTAAGGTTTTAGTTTTAAGGTATAGGATTGAGTGCATGACTCCCAGGTCTGTAGTACTCAAGTAAATAAATTCAATTCAATTCAGTGTTAGCGCATTATTGCCGAACCATCGTCGAACATATTTGTACAACAACGATTTGCATTGTTAGTAACCGAGCCATTGTTGTAATACTATAACGAGCAATTGTTGGTGGGAATGTGCTTTGCTCCGACTTTTTTAAACTCAATAACTGCAGTAAATGCCGTATTTGTTTATTTTAATCACTTTTAACTCTTTCCTTCGGGACTTTCTTCAGTTGCAATAAATGTATTATTTTGGAAATACTGATACGTAAACATTGAAAACATTGATATAGAAACATTGCTAGCGGTAGTAGATTTACTTAAGTAAGAACCAAAGGTCTTCGTTTTCTTACGTAAGTAAGATACCTTCGTCTTCTATGCCGAGAATTCTTTTTCCTTATTTTAATAATTAATAGTTGTTAATTTAAAGTGTGAAATAGTTTTATTATACTTTAAAAACGATTTGGGATACGTAAACATCGATAGCGATTGTATTTTTACTACTTAAGTGAAACCCAAAGACCTTCGTTTTCTTTCTTACGTAAGCAAGAAACCCACTCCTTCGTTTTCTTACCAAGTAAGAAACTCGCACCTTCCACTGTTGCAACAATGGTCCAACAATGAAAGGGTTGTACAAATTATTTTAAACAATGTCATTTAGCAAACGCCAGTTGCAAGACTAGAACAAAACTGAGTATTAAATGGTTAGTTTTATGTTGGTTTGTGCAAACCGTTGAGAAAAATATAAAACATTAAAACAATCTAATATAAATTGCATGGTACGCCAAAGTAGCACAAATAGTAAACAAAAACGAATTCGTTTGATGCTTAAGGCAAGGTTTAACTGATCCGAAGTCAAAATAGAAAACGGACACAAATTTTTGTGTAAGGTTTCAGATACTGCAGTGTTGCTGTACTGTTTAGTTCACGTGAAACCTTACCGCTGTATCCAACCATAGTACACGTAAATATACCTAAACCCAGAGTTCAAGTATCACTTTTCATGACCAAACAAAGGAAGAATAATGTAGAATAAGGGTTAGAGGCTCGACTACTTTCTTTGGCTAAAATGTTCAGTGTTCTTCAGTCACGTCATCTACTTTCCGTTTATTACCTTACTGATGATACATACATCATTTTTAAAGATTTTCCTCTACTTTTCCAGGCATATGGAATTTAATTATTTACTTTCAAGGACATTTCCAGGTTTCCAAGGAATCGTACGAATCCTGAATTACCTGTGAGCTGTGCTAAGAACACTAAGACGATTTCTTTTTAAACATTTTCTTCCGATGTCGTCTACCCAAGTAGAATGCATCAATCATTGGCTGATATGTTGCGTGAAAAAGTAAAAATAGTAAAAACATTTCACTACAGCAGTAAGGTTTCATGTGTTCTAACCAGTACAGCAACACTACAGTATATGAAACCTTACAGGAAAGTTTATTTGTGTTCCTTTGCTATTTTGACATCAGATCAGTTAAATCTTGCCTTTCGTTTTTGTTTAGTAATAGTTTTAAGTGCAAACTACCATTAACAGCACGTAAACGTAATGTGCACGACGCGATTCTGAAATCTTTCTGCAGCATTGCTCAGGAAATGGGTTTGACCAACGCGCAACTAAGTCACCCATCTTGTAGATGACATCCATGGGCCTTTTGTCATAATGTACTTTTTTGCGTTCCATTGATTGTACCATCGATCTTTGTGCTAGATCGTATATCCCCGCAAAACGTCAATTGGTTTGCTCTTCTGTGAGGTTCAACTGTTTTCAAGATGGGTCAATACTGAGTTTCTCTAGTTCCACACCGCATGGAGATGTCGGATTTCGCCCAATATTCACTTCCCTAGGACTGAATTTTGAAATCTCTGAACAAGGAGAGCGAATCGGAAATTGAAATTCTTCCGACCTGAAATTCCAGTCAGCGATTCTCTGTAAAACTGTGCAGTAAATGTTTCAGTATCTTGTTCGAACGTTCGACCAAATTACTTTGGGCGTGAAAAGGAGTAGAGTGCTGGACTCGAATCCGAACTTACCCCACATTGATTACCATTGTTTGGAAATAAACTGAGGGCCTAAATACAACATTGCAGAGGAGTGAAACCGCCCCACCACAACAGCCTCTTTTAGGCATCCAGAAGTGGTCGGGTTGTCTTGAGAGCAAACTTTCGTAGCCTACCACTGTTCATCATGTCTATGACCACAAAAGTATTCAATGGAAGCGGACTCTGGTATGTGTAACTGGACCAATGAACTCAACTGAGATCCATTTCCAAGGCCACCCAGGAGGTATTTTAGTCATCAGGAGGCCAGCGGGTCTTGTGGTTGTTTGCTTTTTCAGCTGACACTCCTCTCAGCCCTTAAGAAATTCTGCTACGTCTTTCCTGAGGCCTGTCCATTCAACTCGTTTTTGGAGAATTTTCCAGGATTTCAAAAATCCAAAATGTCCTCCTACGAGTATTTAATCAACAGAGGAAATCATTCTTAAGCTTTTTTGAATGTACGACCTAAAACGCAAATTCCCAGGAACAGAGTCACGCATGCTTCGGGGACCATAGCATTTCACTAAGATCCCCGCCGCTGGCTACCAAATTGTATATTTTCTTAAATATCGCACGAACTATCACTCCTACCGAAAATTTTATATAGAGAAATAAATTAAAGATATAAAACATCTCTACAAGAAAGGTTCCTATGATGTTTTCGTTAAAACCAACCGTTTTTTTTTCAATATACTGGTTTACTGAAAACGTGATGAATTTTGAAGAAATGGCCTCACCTGCTACCACATTATCCATTTAGTGGAGTGGGTAGGCTGAAAAAGTTTCACATCTGGCAACCAAATAGGGGAGTCTAAAAATTCTGGGTCATAATTTGTCATGCCACCCCCCCTCCCAAACAAAACCGGTTTTTTGGTCTGTAACTCTTTAACCGTCAACAAATAAAAAGCATAATGTGAAGCACAAACATTCAGCGCACAAAAGTGATATACATCTTTTACGTAAAAGAACCCTTGAACCCCCATGTCGTATTTAAAGTAGATCACCCTTAATTTGCGTGAAAGCGCCTTTATTTCCAATTGGTTGTTATAGTGATTTTCGTGTTCATAGTGCTCCTGCGAGCCCTCTAATAGCTTGAAGTGGACATGCTTAGGATTTTCTGAAAGGTGGGTATCTATTCTTTACATCGATTCTAATAAAATTTGTTTACCGTATATAGGGACCGTACCACGCACATTTAAAGACGAAGAGGTAATGGCGTAGCGGTGAAAGCATATGGTGATTTTCCTATTCAAAGTGCTCTTGCGAGCCCTATAATAGCCCAAAATTGACAGGCTTAGGATTTTCTGAAAGGTGGGGATCTATTCTTTCAATCAATTCTAACCGAAATTGTTTAGCTTAGATAGGGACCGTTCTACGCCCATTTAAAGGTAAAGAGGTAATGGCGTAGCGGCAAAAGCGTATAGTGATTTTCGAATTCAAAGTGCTCTTGCGAAACTTCTAATAGCCCGAGACGGACATGCTTAAGATATTCTGAAAGGTGCTATCTATTCTTTCCATCAACCATAACTGAAATTTTTTAGGTTAGTTTGGGACCGTTCTACGCCTATTTTAAGATGTAGCTGTAATTGGTGTAGCCACTAGTTTCAATTGGAACGTGCCATTGTAGTGGTCATATTAGTATTTGTATCTAAGCTATACAATTTCGATTAGGACTGATGCAACGAATCGTTCCTCATCTTTCAAAAAATCCTACGCATGTCCATTTCGAACTATTAGATGGCTAGCAAGAACACGTCGAACGCGAAAATCATATAACACCCAACCAATAGCATACAACAACCGATTGAAAAAAAGGAGTTTTCGCGCAAATTAAGAGTGATATACGTTAATTACGATTTTGGGGTTAAAGGGTTGCCTTTATGTAAAAGATGTATACGTTTTTGTGTTCTTCACATTATGCTTTTAATTTGTTGACGGTTAAAGAGTTAAGTGTTTCGGGAAGGCCCACGAAAAATTGTGACACGGAATTTTTAGACTCCTCTATACCCATGTACTAACTGACACCAAAGGGGCAAATTGTTGCCAGATGTGAAACTTTTTTCAACCACCCAACCCCACTAAATAGATAGTTTGGTAGCCGGTGGAGGACATTTCTTCAAATTTCCTCACGTTTTCAGTATACCAGTAGATTGCAAAAAAACGGCTGGTTTTAACGAAAATATTTCAGGGACCGTTCTTGTAGAGATTTTTGTTATCTTTAATTTATTTTTCTATGAAATTTTCGGTAGGTGTGATAGTTGGTGCGTTATTTAAGAAAATATACAATTTGGTAGATGGTGGCGGCCATTTTTTTCAAAATGGCGGCGAAAGCTCCAGTGGGATTTTAGGGGACTTTTAGCATGTTAGTCGGGGAGTATTTCTGGGCATATCTGCCAAGTCTTATCTTTATGGGATTTAGGATGATCTAGGATGATCATCTAGGATCATCCCAAATGATCTAGGATCAACCCAAAGGGAATGAAGTTCCGCATAACGTTGATGAGAATGGTAGAAACATGTACATGGATGTGAAAGACAGTTTTGATGACGAAAACGTCGAAACGGATTAAACGTAGAAACCGGAATAAACGTAGAAACGATCAATCAGTCAACCCGACAATCGATCTGCTAGCGGTTAATCTGTTTAGGAACTGTTTAAACTTAGTTAACAAATCACGGAGAGTCCGATTTTCATCAGGAGAGGTGCACAAATAATAGTGTGTAAAACGCACAGCTACAGAGAGTACAGATTGTAGCACGGTATTCTGAAGTGATTCAAAAAACGTCATGGTTAGAGTTGCCAAAATGAATTGTATATTGATTATGCGTAATTCAAACAAAAGATATTGTAACAAAAATGTTTAACATTATTTCGATAAAATTCACAGTACATATTTTATTCAAAAAAACCATGTCATGTCCGAACTATTGAAGTAAAAAAAAAACTAAAAATGCACCAAGTTTTAAAGTTGCGCTTATGTCTGATGACTGGAAACTTGGCTCGTGTTTGATACCACAGACGTGCAATGGCTGAAACGTGGCGGGTTTTTTCTTACAATTTATTGTTTTTAATTTAGATTTATATCTCTTGAAACAAATGCTCAGTTATCTTCTTTCTGTTAGGATGCGTGCTCCGTGATACATCTGGGGTTGAAGGCCTTGTAGCCCGAGCTTCAAACCAACGCTAACAAACCAACCAAACTAATAGCAAATCAAAATTTCATCAATGGAAGTATAACTTTTTCCTCCTGAAGCCGTTTCAATACACGCTGAACATCTCGTGTAATAAGAAACGCTTCAGATAAAAATTCAGTCCTGGTACTATAAGTTTCTAATAATTCTTACGTAATCTTCCAAATTTCGTGTTTCAAAGTTCAAACTTGCCAAGATGCTCGCCGAAGAAAATTATGTAGCTTTCAGCTTAGTCGTGGGGGCAGTGAAGGAATACAAAGGCCAAGCAGACCGGAAAACCATTCGAGCCTACGTCAGACAACACCTTTCTCCACCCATGGATGAAGACTGCTTGAAGGCGTACGTTTTGAAAGCCTTGAAGAGGGGGACTGCTCTTGGATTCTTCAAGTTCAGGTGTGGAAAATACTGCATTGCACACAAAGCGTCGAACAAACCTCCGGCCGCGGGTGTAGCTCGTCCAGCACCTTGTCGACGGAAGTGCCCAATAGTGAAGTGCCCACCACCCTGTCCACCACCGTGCCCAAAACCTTGCCCAAAACCTTGTCTCAAACGAAGACCACCATGCCCACGTCCACCAGCATGCCCACATGATGAGAGTGATCAACCCAAAGGGAATGAGATTCCACATGACGCTGATGAGAACGGTACACACATGGATGTGAAAGATAGTTCTGATGACGAAAAAACTTTCCTAACTGCTGCCAAACTCCGAACCATGATGAATTCGAAGAAGATTACATCGCGCAGGCCATCTAAATACTTGAGGGGGTAAAATACAGTTCATACTCACATTCCAAAACGGACAAGACAATACCATTTGCTTTTTGGTCATTCATGTGCTTAAAAACTTCAATCATTACGACCTGAATTAACGTGTTTGTGTGCTACACTTTTCTTGTAAACCTGGAAACGTTCGGTTTAGAAAGAAACAATTATATTTTAAAAACTCCACTTTAGTGCTAAAAAAACGATTTCGTAACTAACTTTTCTGTAAACCTAAGTTTATGTGAAAAAAATTGAAAAAGTTATTTAAAATATCTGTACTCGAAGAATATAATGATATAAATGGAAACGTAACTGCATTCCTCAGCCTATACTACTCTAATTTCTCCTTCCTTTCGTGACTCATCATTATTTAATTTTCTTGTTTTCTTTCGTCCTTTTAATAATATTTTAGGCATCCGTGTCTCTTCACAGCCGATCTGCGTGTTAGTCTGCTGAGTTTCGTTATGTTACCTTGTTTAGGTCAGGTTATGCAGCTGCCAAACAATGATAGCCCCCCCCCCTCTCCCCAGAGTAAACTAAGCACGATAGATAAATAATGAAGGTACCGATAGGCAGCACATTTGATTGTAGGTTTACACTCACAAACTCAGTCTTCAGTGTTCACTCCATTGGAGTCACGAACAACTTGAAGACAAGCAGGGTAGGAACACAAAAGTGTCTCAAAAGGCTCCGTGTTAAACTTCGTTTCCAGAAGTACAGCATCGATGTGCTCCTTCATCCTGGTTCGACTAAATCGAGTTGCTAGAAATTCAGACAGCATCCTTTTTTCAACATTGTCCTTCAAGATGGTCAACATTTTCAGAGACATTCAGATCGGAAGAATTACCGGACCACTCTTCATTACCAAAGAAACACGGAGTGTATTGAATCACTTTTGACTTCCTACCCTGCTCGTCTTCAAACTATCCGTAACATAAACGGTGGCGACACCGAATATTGAGCTTGCGAGTCCTACCTATTGGTACTTATTTTTTCCTGTCATGATTAGTTTACTCTGAGGAGGTTTGGGGGGGGGGGCCCCCAGTATCGCAATTAGGGGTGGTGCAAAGGGTGTAAGGCAGGGGGCCAAATATTCACAAGTTGGGAGCTCAAAAAAGACAAAATTCACTATATTTTGACTGGGATTGAGAGTTACTTTGCCCCTAAATTTGTACCCCTGTTGAGGAGAAGCCCAATAATTTGTCCTTGCACCCCTCCTTGGAAAAAGCTGGCTGGGCCACTGGGGAAGGCAATCATTGTTTAGCACCGCTTGGTTGAGTTGAATGAGGTGAAAGTTGTGCTTAGCCGATTGAAACTTAACCCGACTTTGTCAAACTAGTTCTATAACATGAAAAACATTTGGCTCCTTAAGTGTGGTAGAAAAAAATACTTCAAAACCTAATTTTAAATTATTCTTTGCAGATAGGTTGGAATAGGTCATCGTGACTGCACGGTAGCAAACCTGAACTTAGTTTCTTAAGGAAGCTTATCTGATTGATTACATGATAGAGTCCGTGTCTCTTTGTGCAGGCCAGTTATGGGTGAATACCAGATTCCTTACGTAGCTATGGGATGTATTTTGCATATTATTTCGACTTCTACGACAATCGGTTGTTTTCCGGTTTTAATACCAGGATTTACCTCTCCCCTCACTAGCCTGTTGCCGGTTTTAATACCAGGCTTTACTCTCCACTTGTTAGCCTATTACCGGTTTTAAAAACAGGATTTACTTCTCTCATTTCTGGCCTGTTTTTAGTTTTAATACCCGTATTTACTTCTCCCTTCACTACCTTTTTCCTCGTTTTTAATACCAGGATTTACTAGCTTTTCCCGGTTTTAATACCACTATTTACCTCTCTTTACTAGCTTTTTCCTGGTTTTAATTCTAGGATTTACCTCTCCTCTCTCTACCCTATGCCCGGTTTTAATACCAGATTTTACCTCTTCCATTAATAGCTTTTTCCTGGTTTTAATTCCAGGGTTTACATCTCCTCTTAGTAGCCTATTCTCGGTTTTAATACCAGGATTTACCTCTCCTTACTAGATATTTCCTGGTTTTAATACCGGGATGTACTCTCCGCTTATTAGATTTTCCCTGGTTTTAATACAGGATTTAGCTCTTCTCTTAGTAGCCTATTCCCGCTTTTAATACCAGGATTTACTTCACCTCTATCTAGCCTATTCCTGGTTTTAATACCAGGATTTACCTCTCCCCCTGTTACGTTTTCCCGGTTTTAATACCAAGATTCACATCTCCTTAATATTTTTTTTCAGGTTTTAATACCATAATTATTAAAACCAGAAAATTAATTAAAAATTAAACCAAACTAAGTACTGTGGGCGAAATTAAATTAAAAATACATATTATAATACACTGACTTACATGTTTGTATACACTACTGTCTAGCAGTAAGTAACATGAGCAGCTTAACACCTTGTTGCTCTGAAGCACCACTGCACCGCAGTGTGATTGTGCTCCCGGACCACTGTACTGTGACTGAGGCTAGCGCTAATGACGTAACTGTCCACGCGCCATTAAGTCTCAATCCAGCCTTCCCCTCCTAAGCACCTCACGGCCTTGAAGTACCTCAACATTCACCTGCCTCGCCGTCCCAGGTATAACTTTCCAGTGGCACAGTAGCGGTACACTGCGTACCCCCTTTCCTCCCTACTTGGAGCTTTCAGTAGTTGGCAATGCAAAATGTTGCGTTATTTCATTACTGTGTTGTCTTATGCTCGCTCTTGGGTATAATGTCATTTGAGGTTGGCTGTTAAGTGGTAACTGCTGCAAGGCTGTGGGATGGCTTGTGGCGGTTAATGGGTGAATGCTGCAAGCCAGCTGACTCGAGGAATGCGGGCTAGTGGTCATTGTGGATGAGCGGTGAGAGAGCTCAGCCTGGTTGCTGGAGATTTGCAGAACTGGTCGAACCCCTGAAAAGGTGATCTTGGCAAAGTCCCTGGCAGGGCTGCATGCTAGGGTAGTGTGAGAGGCTACCATGCTCCTTCAGCGGCTATGGGAACTGTTCTGGCCATTTCTGGACAATCTTTCCGCCCCTACGAAGATCGGTGGTTTCACGGTTTGAATTCCAGGGCTGGCTCCGTCCTTTACCAGATATTTGTTCTTTTCAGAAAAGTCTGGTAATGTTCAAAATTGAGCCGGTTCAGCCACACGAGCACTAAATTGCTTCGGCTGACTTAAGGCTCAAAGAAATTATCTTTAAAAAAAATGTGTGAATGATGTAGAGCTGTGGGCAAAACGGCTGCGGATGGCAGGTGGTTAGGGGTACGAATTTTCTAATTCTACGCAACTGAAAGGGTGATTTTGGAGTCCCTTTTACTCGAATGTTATTGCAGAATCATCACAAGGAGTGACTAAATTCAACTTAGATTATTCAATGCAGCATTGATGTTTTTTTTCTGTTAAAGAGACTTTCCTCCTATGTACGTTAGTGAAAGAGTTTGAAAGATTCCCGATGGGACCAAAAGACATTCGAGCAGAAGGGAGATCGAATCCAAGGGACAGTTGTCTTGTCTGTATTCATGCTATAAACCCGATTTCGATGAGTCCATTACGTTTTTTTCTTATCGGAAAAGTGAGCACTATCTCTGTTCATAATTGGATTATTTTTTCGTCACTCTCAGAGCCAGTACAAAATTGCGAGGAGAATATTGGGTGTTAAGCTGTAGTGTAACGATGTAGATAAGGCCTCTAAAAAGAGATTTGGGAATAAACCGGGAGTGAGTGTGAGGAGGGCTAGCCCAGGCTTGGTAGTGGACAGTGGATTGCCTTCACACGCTCTGCTCTCGGAGTTTATTTCCGCAGTTACAACAGTATTTTCTTAGTATCGTCTGCTTAAGCCATTTCCACGATACTTCAAGAGCGCAGATCAGAAATGTACTACTGCATTCGTACGGCCGATTTCATGTCTGAAGTCCGTCCCAATACTTCGTTAGTCGAGAGCACCGGTCCAACGGAAATTGCCATGGGGAATTTTAAGACGAGCCCGAATTGCTTAGACAGTCAGTAGCCGACAGTTGGCCATTTTGCAACGTTATATTTCACATTTAAAGCCGATTTAAGGACGAGCCAACATGGATTAATTTTTTTTTTCAGGTGGTCTGTTCCTTTCGTTTTCAATCAAATTTCATATTTTGTACCACATTAGCGCCCTGAAATGTATCAAGCACTGGTTCAAGACATAAAACACTAACGTTACGTCCTAGTACTGTACTGCATTGTCCTGATGGTTATTGACTTACAACGCGAGGCACACTAGTGTGTGTCTAGATATGTATGACATTCCGTTTGTGTTGCTTGTCGGTTATTCTTTAGCTTATCATTTATTAGTCCTTTACAGACAGCCAGCAAACTCAAAACCTATTGATGTATTGATGCCCGCACAAAGCCCAAGTTGGTAGTAATAACCGCCAAGTTCCAAGAGATGTTTGCCTTGTAAAGTAGTGATATCATTCAGCAAAGAACTAGAGGAGAAAGTTAATGGTAGCCTGTATTTATGGAATGATATTTCTATATTTGCTAGCTGAACGCGGTTTGAGAATTCGGTGGTTCCTTTATTCTACCATTTAAGGATAGGAAAATTTTACTTTTGCCCCACGACGAGTGTTTGTCTATTTGAAAGAAATGAAACAAAAGCCACAAGTGCTATCTATGCCTCAATTGTTGATTTGATTTGATTTCTTTATTCGAGTCTAAAGACCGTAACGTCATACACTCGTAATCTACTTAGCCTACTTAAATCTAACTTAAAAACTATACAGAGGAGACACAACCATTCCACCATGTCACGTAACTAACATTATCAGCTATATCATTGATTCACAAAAAGTACATTTTGGAACGAAGGGGGGGCCAACAACAACAGCATGGCCACTACAAAAACCGCCCGGTGGCTTTACAAAAACCCAAAACTGCAAACAAGGCATGTTTCCCCACATGTGGAGGCACCCCTAACACATCCCGCAAGTTAACACCCACGACACTGAGTGGGGGGCATCGGTGGGTGACCCACTGACGCCAATAAAGGAGAAAATGACTAACAGTCTCCTCTCCTTCACCCAACCTCCTCTCCTTCTCCTTCATGACTAACAGTCTCTCTTCTCCTTCTGCCTCAATTGTAAGATCTAGCACAACAATAAATTAAATTGGATTCTATTTATGTTTTGTTTCATTGTATGCTTCCCGGGCCATTATCTACAAGCGTTAGCCAACTTTAAACAATCCAAATGGTAGCTGCATGTCACCGGGACGTTGTTTACCTCAATAATACCTCAATTATTTACGATCCTACAAAAAAAAGCTGCCATTTTTAACAGAACACAATCAAAATTAAACCGAATGAAGGTTAAAAATAATCGCTCCTGAAGTGTTTTCTGTAACTTCGCTGAACATCACGCGTTTTAAGAAACTCTTCACGGATGCTTTAATGCCTATGAATTTCTAAAAATTCCGACGTAAAAACCTCTAAATTTCAAGTTTCTCGAATTTTACTCAAAACAGTCCTATTTTGCAAAGATGGCCGCTGAAGACAATGTGGGGGCTTTCCGCCTTGTTTTGGGAGCTGTTCAGTTCTACGAAGGTAAAGCTGATCTGTTAACCATTATGAAGTACGTGAGCACCTACTTATGCCCACCCATGGAATTCGCCCTGCTGAAGATATACGTCAGATGTGCTTTGAAAAGAGGGATTGAACTTGGGTTCTTTAAGAACAAGTGTGGCAAGTATTGCATCGCTGACAAACCATCCAAGAGACCTCCAGTGAAGGGCCCGCCCATTCCCTGGTCGGTACCTTGCCCTCCCAAGTGTCGGAAACCTCGTGTGCGAAAGTGGGCACTGTCTTGCCCACCACCTGGCTCGAGTTCTCCATCGATGCGGCCAGATGATCGACCAGAAGGGCCAGGTGGTACACATGAGGTGTCGACGAAGATGGTTTTTAGCCGAGTTAAAACCAATGGGGACAATTCTGGCAACGAAGGTGCAACCAGTTCCAAATTCCTTGCTTTCAGATCAACAACGACGAGGAAGACAAGGGTAACGAGATCGCTCAAACCATCAAAATATATGCCAAACTGATTGCTCTGCAGCTAACGTCTGTTGAAAATAGGACAAATCTCTCTAGGTTTTCTTTTTCTTGCGGTAACATCAAATTGGTAAAAACAACAAAAACAATACGTCTGAATGGGATATAATTACGACTTTAAAAACTAACGAAGTTTTTTGGAAAAAGGTATTAAAAAATAGGAATAATCAAGGTTTTTTTATACAGGTATAACAGGAAGTGTAAATTGAACTACACCTCTGATGTGAAGTGTGCAGATCAGTAATTTTTTCAAAGTCAAAATAATGTTTCTTGAAAATGAGCAACCGAACCCTAATACGGTACGAAAAACAATAGACTTAGCAACGAACTATGTAAATACACAATTTGGAGTTTCCTAAAGTTAAAGAAGCCTTTTAAAAAAAAGCTAGAGAACTACTCCGAATCAAAAAATAACAATGACAAATGCAATAAACCATATTATACAGAGCAACTATTTAGTGTTTTTTTTTTGTTTGTTTTTTATTGTACATCGTTGATTGCCTTTAAAGCATTAGAATTTTATATCTTATTTGGTTCAGAAAATGTCTGGCTCAAAATATGGTCTTAATTTTAAACTTTACGTTTTTTAACGAATAATATGTATTGTTCGTTGCCTTTAAAGCGCTAGAATTTTACATCGTACTTGGTACAGAAAATGTCTGGCTCAAAATATGGTCTTAAATGTTCGTTTTGGGATTTGGATATTTTAACGTTATCGATTTTACACGGCTATTAGATAGTAACAATCTGCGTTTACGAATATAACTATATCAGTTAGTCAAACTGCAGCAAAAACGTTTATCAATAATAAATTGTAATTTTGAGGTATTATGAACAAATACCGGGTTTTTCCACATCAACTTTGACTTTGAAGGCAAGGGTTCGTATCCCATGCTGTGGACCCTTGCTGTAGACGTGTACTAATGAGGGACCTTTCTTGAGGGTTCAAATAACCCCTAATTCCAGGTAAGTTGAACTGAATAACCAAGTTGAATAAACTGTCCCCAAGTCCATAAAATGTTTCTGTATACGTAATAAATCAAACTTATTCATAATTTAATATCAAACCTATAATAATGAAGGGGGACTGCCTGTCTCTTAAAGGCTTCACATCAGAAACACGAAAGCCTTTTGTGTTAAAAAAAAGTCCTCCATCTCTTAAGGCTTCAGATCAGAAAAACGAATGCCATTTGTGCTAAAGAAAGTCCTCCGTCTCTTAAAGGCTTCACATCAGAAACACGAACACCTTTTGTGCTAAAGAAAGTCCTCCATATCAAGGCTTCAGATCAGAAATACGAATGACTTTTGAGCTAAAGAAAGTTCTCCATCTCTTAAGGCTTCTGATCAGAAACAAGAACGCCTTTTGTGCTAAAAAAAATCCTCCTCCTCTTAAGGCTTCAGATTAAACACACGAATGCCTTTTGTGCTAAAAGTCCTTCGTCTCTTACGGCTTATGATTAGAAACACGAACGCCTTTTGTGCTAAAGAAAGTCCTCCATCTCTTAAGGCTTATGATCAGAAACAAGAACGCCTTTTGTGCTAAAAAAAGTCCTCTATCACTTACGGATTCATATCATAAATACGAATGCCTTTTGTGCTAAAGAAAGTCTTCCAACTCTTAAGTCTTCAGATTAGAAACACCTATGCCTTTTGTGGTCAAGAAAGTACTCCTTCTCTTAAGGCTTCAGATCAGAAACAAGAATGCCTTTTGTGCTAAAGAAAGTCCTCCATCTCTTAAGGCTTCTGATCAGAAACAAGAACGCCTTTTGTACTAAAAAAAATCCTCCTCTTAAGGCTTCGGATTAAAAACACGAATGCCTTTTGTGCTAAAGAAAGTCCTTCGTCTCTTACGGCTTATGATTAGAAACACGAACGCCTTTTGTGCTATAGAAAGTCCTCTATCACTTACGGATTCAGATCAGGAATACGAACGCCTTTTGTGCTGAAGAAAGTCTTCCATCTCTTAAGTCTTCAGATTAGAAACACCTATGCCTTTTGTGCTCAAGAAAGTACTCCATCTCTTAAGGCTTCAGATCAGAAACAAGAATCCCTTTTGTGCTAAAGAAAGTCCTCCATCTCTTAAGGCTTCAGATTTTAATGCCCTTTTCGGCGAAGGAAAGCCCAGCTGAAACAATACGCAACAATGTAAAAACCCATTGTTGCCGGGAAAGCCCGCACTTTCATCTGAAGGCGGGAAAAGTGCGGGCATTCCCTAGGGAATGCCCGGGGTTTGAAAAACAGCTTATTTTAACAAAACAAAACAAAAAACACGTTTGTAGTAGCAAAGCACTACATTACTATGTCGTTACATTTACAAAAGATCACGTAATGATTGTATAATGGTTACAGTTTTAATCACCAAATGTTTGACCGGGTTTTCATTTGTAACACTCCGGCCTGATACATTTGCTACGACGTTCAAAATACCGATGATATTTGCTTGCATACCACGGCTACTTTTCTTGTACTGTTGTAAGGATTTCAAGTTACGGTGGCCAGTTTGCACAATGAGCTGCTCTTCTACGTTGGGTCGATACAAAGTTGTTGCTGACACGAATGTTGCGATTGCTTAATTAGCCATCCAACTAAGCAATTGGCATCTGTTGCAACATTTTTGACGATGTTGACCGGACATTTTTACCCACGGGGCGGGTTGTAATACAAAATGTTATTACTGTATTTCTTTTTGGGGCAAAAATACACAACCTCAGTATTTGCATGTTCGGGCCAATAATTTTGATACAGTCTGTGCACGTTGCCAGGACAACGAGAAGGATTGTCGGGAAGAGAAAATGCTTTGACTCTCTTTGGTTGCACTTTTATATGTTTTAAATAAATAAGCACAAATTCCTGTAAATTACATGAAGGAAAGAGGAAAACAAGCCAAACAGCAAAAATAATACACTAGAATTAACGTAGTACAGTAAGCCACCTATGGAGTGGCATGACCCGGATTCAAACTAGCAACTCAATTCGTCCCTGGATCACATAGCTGTTCGGCTTGTTTTCTTCTTTCCTTTTATATGTTTTAACCCACGTTGATTTATTTTTGAAACGTTTAATATGTATTCAAGGTATTCTCGCCCATTTTCATTTGACCTGCCAAAAGTTTGTTGTCTTTGTGCTAATCCTCAATTTTGTCACGTAACGTACCAACATGCACATCGAAAAGCACAAACACGGAATACGGTAAGGCATTTTTATCATCAGTAGCCTACCAAGAATTTTAGTTTCCCGCAACACGTTCAACTATTTTCGAATCTTTACCAATAATGTAAAACAATGGCCCGTTATTTCAAGAACGTAACAATACCACGTTCTTTTAAAGCATAGAACGTCTGCCAACAAAAGCCGACAATGTGAACGAGGTCTTCGCCGTAACGGGCATTAAGTCGGATAATGACCGAAAACCTTGTGCATTCCTAAACAATGGCCCTCGGGACGCTGCGCGCCCTCGGGCATTGTTTAGGAATGCCCGCGGTTTTCGGTCATTATCCTTTACAGAAACACCTATACCTTTTGTGCTCAAGAAAGTCCTCCATCTCTTTAAGGCTTCAGATTAGAAAGACGAACGCCTTTTGTGCTAAAGAAAGTCCTCCCATCTCTTTAAGGCTTCAGATTAGAAACACCTATACCTTTTGTGCTAAAGAAAG
>JAHWFP010105213.1:6498-50722 GCA_023313725.1 Lithobius niger | reverse complement strand
TGGGTGGAAAAGGGGTGGGAAGGGAGATGATGGGAGGAAAAGGGGTGGGAAGGGAGATGATGGGTGGAAAAGGGGTGGGGAGGGAGGTGATGGGAGGAATAGAGGAGGGGAAGGAAAGGACGTGCGGAAAAATGGAGTATCACAGGAAAGAAATATTGCCTGCTGCAGTCAATATTCTGGCCACATCGACCGAAAACTGGGAAACAACCACGGGCGAAACAAAACACCGGATGGATCCGGGTACGACTTGTGGTTATTAATGACATTTGGGGAAAAAAACACCGACAGGCAAAACCTTCACAAATTTTTTTCGTATACAAGTACAACGTTGGCTAATAATATCAATATGTTCTTCGCAGTGGAAACTATTTTGCTTCATGGGTACTGTGTTTTCCCTATCATTAATGATTCAGCTTTAATGCACTTCTTCCAGGCAAATTCGGCAATATGCTTATTTTTCGTGCCACGTTTTTTACTAGCGTCAACAAAACGAATTATTATTTGAAGTTAAGTTGGATTTTTAGTTGTCGAAACATTGGCTGTCGGGAATTTAACTCTTGGGGATTTATACTGTCGGGATTTTGATTCGTTGGGACTTAGACTGTCATGATTTTGACCTGTCGGGATTTTGACTGTCGAGATTTTGGTGTTGTGATCTTTATTGTTGGGATTTTGAGTGTTGAGATTTAGACTGGACTCCATTGAATCATGCAATAGTTGCTGTTAGTTTTTTAATACAAGTGTTACATACTGAAACCTTTTTTTTTCTCTTTCTAGTGGGATCTGGTGTGTGCCAGTCGCCATCTTGGAGCAGTGTCCATTTCCCTTTATTATGGTGGAATTATGTGCGGCTGCATGGTCTTCGGATTTCTAGCCGACAAAATCGGTCGAAAGCCTGTCATCTTGCTTGGCCTGTACGTCCATATTTTTGTTGCCATTGCTATTTCGTTTTCCAGTAACTACACGATGTACAATGGTCTGCGCATGGTGGACGGCATCTTTCTGCAGGTAAACACACCCCTTTATGATTGATGTAAGCACTTTCCTAAACTTACCAGACATTTAGCGGTAGAGTCATATTGATGTTAAGTTGTTCCTAAACACGTGATTTATTTCCCGATTCCTCAGCGTTGCATCACGGGCTGCAGCATCGCACTCATTTTTTTTCCCAGAATCCACCGATTAAAGCTGGCAGTCCTGCCATTTTTCTTCGCCTGGATTTTGTAAACATAATTAATCTGTCGTCACACAGACTAGAAGTCCTAAAAGACTAAAGCATGACGTCACTTTTGTTGGTAGTGACGTAATCGGGTCGGGATGGCTGCTGCTCTCTCCTGTTTGTTTCGGAAAGTGCTGAAACTCGAACTACTTTGTGAGATTTAGTATTTCACCGAAACTGAGCCAAACGTCTGCAGAGCTGCACCACAACTACACTGCAAAATGCCATTACGAGTTACAACAACTACATAAAACTCTATCCCGTTATGAGGATGCTCTGGGTCTTATAATGAGGTTTTAGACAATGTAAGCACAACGTCTACAAACACAACATCTAAAATCAGTCTTCCAAGGACGAAGATTAGTAGATGTTGCGCATGAACTCTTCAATAACAACGCCTACAATTTGCTGGCACGTCTTCTAATCGAAATCGTGATGAATCGACTAATATTTCAGTCACTTCCGGCCAGATGCTAAAGGTGATAGGCATGACCCGTTCAAATAAACGACTGGAGTGGGACGTGACGTCATTAAACATTAGCTCACGACGAAAGCCCCTTTTTATCCCCGACTGTATTTCAATAACTGCTTTATGCATTATATGCATAAGCAGTTAAAAAGCAATTCGTGGTAAGGATAATGCTTCCTCTTCACGTTTCCTGAAAGTGCGGGTGAATTGTTGGCTTACCAGCATTGTTAGCATTTGTTTAATCTTTAGTCTACCCATTTTGTCTGGTGTTTGCTGATTGGCATTGTTGCATAAAAACAATGTTTAAAACAATGTAAAACAATAAACTGGATCATTCAGGGCTCTGTAACTCCGGAACGGGACGACCAATTTCTATTTCCATTTCTATAAAGGGCACATCCCCGGAAGTAGATCTTTCAAATGAGCTAAAAACCTTCTTTCTACGATAAATGGTTTGGTCTGTAGAGACCATTGTATAAACGTGTCAAAGGTTCCCCATCCCCACCGTATAAGACAAAAATGAAACTTACGATTCCTGCTTAGTCCAGTTCTCCGATGCGACAAATCGGAAATTAATAAAAGTTGGTACACGTATTGGCCAAGTCCCACAGAGCTCATATATACCAAATTTCAGTGGAAAGTGTTCGAAGATGGCGGAGAAGTTAAGCATCGAAATTTCAGCTTTAACATGGGAGACTGAGGTCAAACCTTACAGTAAAGGCGCAGTATTAAATGGCTGGCTAAAGGTTCTGTTGTTGTGGATTATTAAAATTAATGGATTTCTGAAGCTCGGTTACACATTGAAAACGCCATTTTCTTTCTACCCAGAATCGAGTAAAAAAAAATAGCATACACGAACCCATGGATTCTGGGGGCGAGCATGGGCCGTGTGGGTCACGCCGGGCCAAGCCACATCATGCTGAAGGAGGCATTACCGCATGCTAAAGGTTCTGTCATTGCCGATGATTAAAAGAAGAGGATTAGTTAAACTCGGTTAACTACTGAAAACGTTATTTACTTTCTGTCTTTCCCAGAAAGAAAAAAGCACAGGCAGCAGGCCGACAGTTTGGACTCTCTTTCACAAAGGCATATTTCTTTATTTCCAGTTGAAATATTAATACGTAAGTGCATGGAGTCAGGGCCAGGGGAAGTGCTGATTGAGTGATCGAAGTGAATGAAAATCAGCGTTTGTTAACCAGCTTGCACAAAAACACATAGACTCCCGCTACAAACACGGAGAGAGAAAACTGAACCAATGTTGCAAAGGGTGCATCAAACACCACCCCTGCATAGCACAGGCTTTAGCTAGTACATGGCTAGTATTAGCTAGTAGCTAGGTATTTCGATTGGTATATTGCAACTGATCGTAATCTTTATTATAAACCAAATTACTCAACATCACTTTGACCCTGATTTTTTTTATGCCAAATTACAACAAAACTCGTGGTCAACCTTTCCAATATCTGTCCTAATTTCTTTCGCACTAAATTCTGTTTCCCGTTTTTAGGGATAGAGTGATTCATTTCTTCGAAGGCATTACTCTCATTTAGTGCTTTTAAATCTCGGTACGATGCAGTTTAATTTTTAACGTGTCTGCGTTGGGACTGGTGTGTGGGCTCTATACCAGAGCGGTCTTATTTCTATTTATATTTTTTTTGTTTTTTTTTTCTAATTAATAGTGAAAAATATGACTGAGAATTGTGATTACAAATTGAAATTGCCTTTGTTCATTTTCTGATTTTGATCTGTATTTGTTTTTATTAGGGTGTGGTAGGCACATCAATAGTTATGTCCGTTGAAATCTTCCAACCCCATCGTCGTAATGCTGTGGCCATAGGAAATCAGGTCCTTTGGCCTTTTATGCTATGCGTCGTTACAGGTCTTTCCTATATCGTTGGGTCCTGGCGAACTTTACACTTACTGAGCGGAGTACCAACAATCATTACCATTGTGTACATTTGGTAAGTCATTGAAAATAGGATTTCATTAAAGGTTAAATTGCTAATTCTGTGATAAGGCGTCAGTATTTCGACGTGCTTCTACCCATACTTTATGGAACGGCTTTTCTTTTCCTTACGACTCAAAGTTTCTATAAATATATATGTATGTAGAAACTATGAGTCTTAATAGTGTGTAAGGAAGAAGAATAAGTTTATGTAGTTTCATTGCCTTTGGGTGGAAGCAAGTGGAAGCAACTATACATTAGGGCGCGTTTACGCAATGACTCGCCTTTGCATTATCGCAGCTAGAAGCTGGAAATCATCTGAAATTCCAACATGGTGGAGGTTTTAGCTCTGTCGACTCGCAATGAAAATGCTGGATAATGCTAGTTCAGAAGAGACTGTCAACATTTCGTCAGGAGGAATTCTTTGTCTTCTTGCCACGGATTGTAAGACTTAAAGCATTTACTCAAACGACGTCGGAATTAGCTAATTCAGACGACGTCGTTACCATGGCAACGAGAACTATGCCATTGCGATTAAATTCTAGCTGCGAGAATGCTAAGGCGAGTCGTTGCGTAAACCTGCCCTTACAGAGGCACATATTTACCGCTACAGGCTCTGGAGATACTCTACAAGTATGAAGTTTGAAATGAAGGCTCTGCAGCGAACACCTGGACACAAAACTCAAACGACACAAAGCACATGTAGCAATGGACGACTAAATCTGGACCACCGGGAACCGAAATCCAAATCGAATTCGGGAACTAACAGTAGTTTTGAATAATATTCATCCAATATTGAACAAATGTGTCGACAGTAAAGAAGCCTGCACCAAGAGTAAAACTAAACCCATATCCATGTGATGAAAAATTTAAAAATCTTCGGTGTTATTGGCACCTTGTTCAGTGGACCACACATAAAAACTAAAACAAAGATGTTTGCCGCTAAAACCTGATAACACACATCTCCAGAATTAAAAATACGAACAATTACACGTCCACCATCATTGCCAGTAAGAAGCTAAAACAGAGAAGACCCCACGGCTAGCAGGAAGGGCCAGTCACAGGATTTCCCGGGCTTGGTACAGACTTGGTGTCGGGTCCATGTTTTTGTCTAAGAGATCTGAGGGAGATAAGCTTCCCCAGCGAATCCTTTTATTAACGATTAACAAACTGACCTTAAAGAATAGATACAGTTTGGCAGTTTTGTGCGTTAAGAAAATGACAGACTTAGTTTTCATTCATTTTATTTAATTTTAGGTGGTTTCCTGAATCAATTCGGTGGCATTTGGTGTTCCAAAAATTGACTGAAGCACATGCAACTATTAGTAAGATGGCCCGTTTCAATAAAGTCCCTCTTCCACTGGATATTGAAGAAGACATTAAAAATGTTGCGTATAATGTGACCGCAGCTAAAAAATCAACGAGCAAAGAATACGACCTCAAAGATCTATTTAAAACACAAAAAATGCGTCAAGTGATTTTATCAGCCTGCTTTAACTGGTAAGTGGTGATAATGAAGATGTGTGTTCGGATTTTATCATAGGACGGATTCAAATGGATTAATATAGATTTAATAATGGATTTAAAAAGTTAACGAAAATAAGATAATTGTTCATTACAATAAGACTTATTCAAACCATTTTTTTTTCATGAAGAGAACAATTAAAATCTGATGCCTACAGCACCTAAAAAATAAAAAGGAAGAATTTGAGACTTACCAATAATAGTGCCTTTCCTTTCACTATAAATGCCGTTCAATAAGTGGTGAAGTAAAAAGTATTTTCAGAAGAAATTGTGTAAATAAAGCCATAAGAACACGTGAGTTAAAAATCACATTTCATACCCCAGATTGGGCCGTTATCAAGTGAGAAAAAAATATAACACATTTATGAAAAACAAATAGCACGAAATTCAAGAAAGTATATGGTCTACACACAAAATTAAAAATTTAAAACAGTCGTAATTAATGGTTTTGGAACGCATTTTGCGGAATTTGCGTAAGGGATTTAATGCACACTTTTGGAAGAGTGACATCCAAGGAGGTCTAGAATCGTCCGAGGGGGAAGAAGCCAATTTTTGCAAAATCATGCTATAATTTTCCTATTACCCTACCTTCATTTCGTGTAGCAGCACCGAACGGCAATACCAGTGTTGCCACATGGAGAAAAAAAAATATCTGTAGAGTTTTGGCGGTAGAGGTGTAAATTGCACAAAAAATCTGTAGATATAAAAAAAATGAGAATTTTTTCCGTCCTCATATAATTTAACTACTTTTGCAATGCATAGGCCAAGTTATTATTAAAAAAAAAATTTACCACTGATCTTTATACACATGACACTGCGTTGGGTCAGCAGGTAGCCTAATTGTGTTATGGGAAGACCTTTACAAGAATCTTGCACTGTGTACTTGCCCGAAAAAAAAATGTAAGTAATACTTAAATTAACTTTTCTTAGCCTTCCAATTCAAACGATCAGATCCCCCCGGATGTTGGCTTCTCCCGCGTACACTCGAAACCCAGAGAGGGGTGTAATTTTAAGTCTTTATCATCACTACTTTCATCACTGGCACAAGTACGGCCACCTGCAAGTTAAAATGAAGGTCGCGGACGAAAAATTCAAAAAAAGTGTGGATTTTAAGTAATTTGAGTAAGAAATCTTTTTATCTGGAAAATTCGTGAAAATCTGTAGATATACAGGCTTATCTGTGGATCTGGCAACACTGGGCAATACTGTTATCGGATGAAGGGAAAAGTTCTCATTTCCTTGTTTACGGAAGCGCGAACAAAAATCTTGCAACAATGATTTAACACTACGCTTTGATATTGTGTTCCATGCGTCGTTTTGTTACGATAATTTCGTTGTTGACTGACGGGGCAACTTCTCATTTCCCTTGCTCGTCGGATGGGAAATTAGGAATCAAGCAACAGCCTGTTCCACCGCGCAACAATGCTTTAACAATACGATTTGAACGAACGTTAAACTTTGGTTGTAGTTTGACAGGGCAATATCTTATTTCTCTTGTTCGCTGAAGAGGCACTTCGTAATCGAATAACAATAACTACGATGGAGCTATTGAATAATACTGAACATTTCTGTAGAAAGTCAGCCAATGCTCATCCAAAAATGACGTTAGAAATGACCTTGGTGCCCTTTTCCAAGGTCAGTGCGTTTCAATCTTATCTGAACGTTTACCAGCGTAGAATTTAACGATGTAGGGCATTATTCAACAATGCCAGCACCAAAACAGAACAAAAATTGGTTAACAAATACAAATATTATGGAGAAAAGTACTGTAAACTTTAATAAATTAGTAAAACGTGTCAGGCAGTGAAAAAAAATTGGTGCGAGTGGCTTTATTGCTTGCGTTTCTATTTATATAATAAGCTTGGGTGGCACTGAGCAAATTCATCATATGTGTGCGCGTGTGTGTGTGTGTTACAATGTGTTAACAATCAGTAACAAACCAACTACTGCTTCCATAATGCTGGCTATTATAGCCGAGTTGTGTAGTTTTATTTTTCTTAGGGTGGGCGCATGGCTTAGGGCCAAGGCCCCAATAAAGCATATTGGATTGGAATAGTTTCAAGGATGTGGCCTGTCAGAATTAGCAAGAGGGCGAGCAGGTTCATTCTTGCCACGGTAGCAAAGAAAAACAGCGACTGTCCGAACTTCCCTAAGAAAACAAAACAGCAGGGGTTCAAAGGGAGGGGGAACAGGTTTGGGGGGAAGGGAAACAGGCCACACAATGGGGAAATGCGGGGGTGTGGGAGGGGAAAGGAGTGATCAGGGAGGTGGCTCAATCTGACCATGCAGTGGGAGAATGTGGGGGAGGGGGGAGGGGGGAGGAGGATGCCGGGGGGGGGGGGGAGGGGGTCGGCGCCGTTTTCATTTCTGGAGTATTTTGCTTAGGTATTCGGGAACCGGCTAGACCGGTGTATGTTACGCCGGGGGTACAGCTAGTATCACTTATTTATTTAAGGTTGCTTTTGCCGATATCGTTTGAATTTATTAAACGATTTTCGTCGGGTTTTTTGTTGGGGATTGGTATTGTGAATGGTTAATGACTGTAAGTGTATTTAATGATTCCCTATAGGTCTTTCAAGTTTATGCTAGTTGTCGAAAATGCGCAGGTAAAAAGTTATAAACGGAATTACATTAGAAAAAGGCACCAAGGTCATTTCCAATATCATCTTTGGGTACGCCATGGCTGACTTCTGTAAAAATGTTCAATCATATTCAAGTTATCTTTAATAGCATTTTATTTGGAAGGAACCATATACTTTTGCACATCCTACACAGTACAGCAGCAACTGAACAGTTATTGCTAATGTAGTGTCTTTCTTGCGTCTTTTCATATGTATTATGTATATTTTTGTTTTACATGCATTCCTAAATGAATATTACGTAAAATCTTTACAGGCCTGCAACATCTCTTGTGTACTGGGGCGTATCTTATTCCATGCCTAAATTGGGCTCAAGTAACCATATCAGTTTCTTCATTTCTAGTAGTATGGAAGTTGGCTTAACTGTCTTTGTCATGTACTGGATAATGCAAAGGTGAGAATGTAACTGTAGAAAATGTAAAGATTAAATACTAAACCCTGATGTTTTCATTTCAAAAATAGTGGCATGAAACGTTCATCAAATAAAAAGCATGATGCAATAACAAGTACAAAACAAACTTACATTCTATTTACTTCTATTTTCGTTGTTACTGAAATGTATTCACACAAAAATTGAAATTTGTTTCGTTCCTTCGTGTGTTGTGTGAAACTGCGTAGAAATTTACTGGTAACTGATTTTTGTCAAATTCAAGCCAATAAGCAAGTATTTGCTCTTACTATATCTAATCGAGAGTGGGTAGCGAGCATGGGCAGTTTGCTGAGTAATCTAACCTTGTTTCGGTTGTCTTTCAGTTCTGTAAAATTCGTATCTTTTCAGATTTGGACGTCGTAATGTGGGAATTACTATCATGATATTTTGCTCAATTTTAAATTTGATGGCCGCCATATTTAGAGGCACACTTCCACCCGAGGAATCATTGGCCACCGTCCTCCAGGGATTGGTTGCCATTGGAGGAAGAATTAGTTTATCCCTCTTTTATTCTTGCATGCCAATGTTTTTTAGGGAACTGTATCCTACAAATATAAGGTAAACTGATATCAATACAGAGTAAATCTGATTTTAATTAGGAGTGAAGAGTTCCTATGGTATCCAGGGGTGCCCACTAGAGGTTTGTTTGAAGAGCAACTATTCGTAGCTTTTTTATGTATTTATTTATTTTTTTTTTCTGGGGTGGGGGAGGGGGGTTTGTGTGTCTAGGTGTAATATGACTTACGTTAACCTAGAGGGCACTTAAGATGGGCAAGAATTCCACTTGATTTAAATGCAATACTGTATAAGAGTCAGTTTTGATAGGCGGTTTACATTTCGGGGTAACCCGGACAAGGAATCTACGCTCACTTTGTTTTGCCTGAAATATGTAAAGGCATTCAAGAAGCGTACCCAATATTGGACGTACACAGAAGTCATGTCTGGAATTCCTATCTTGTTCCCATTTATCCAAAGCAAAACTTTCTCGCTGGTTAGAAGTACAAATCGCTTGCCATATACAGATACTAAGGCCGGGTTTACGCAACGACTCGCCTTTGCATTCTCGCAGCTAGAATTTAATCGCAATGGAAAAGTTGTCGTTGCCATGGTAACAACGGTATCTGGATTAGCTAAATCCGACCTCGTTTGAGTAAACGCTTTAAGTCTTATAATCCGTCACATTAATATAAAGAATTCCTCCTGACGAAATTTTCCCAGTCACTTCCGAACTCGCATTATTCAGTGTTTTCATTGCGAGTCGACAAAGCTAAAACTGCCGCCATGTTGGAACTTCAGATGATTTCTAGCTTCTAGCTGCGAGAATGCAAATGCGAGTCGTTGCGTAAACATGCCCTGATGGTACATTTTAACCACCAATGCTATCGTGATGGTCTCCGTGCTAAATTGGGCATAGTCCATTTCCGCATGGCTCAAAGTCCTAGAGACAAATGCAATGTAGGATATAGGATAGTATAGGATAGTATGCAAAAGGACGCAACCAAGACCTATGAGACTTGCAGATTAGTCTAATTTGATTGGTAATTTGGGGTAATAATGTACTAAACTTCTGACTCGTAGAAATGTCTTTTGTGTTATTGACAATTGTTTGGTTCAAAGCCAATGATCTTTGGATTAGGAGCCTGTTTATGGAAACCAGTATTAACGCTAGATGCGGTACGAAGTTTGAATAGTGGTTTGAGAATGCTAAGAACGATCTTAATTCAGAGTAATTAGCAGGCTCTCCTTATGGCATCAAAGGCCTTAGGAAGGTTAGTCATACTGTTTTTTCCGATCAGGAAACCGAGAAAGTTTAGCTGCATTTGATTTAGCTTACATTTTGGCTCTATGACTCTCTACACCACTTTCCTGCATGGCAAATAACAGATTGGACAATGAAGAGTTATTAACCACACCTTTCCCTGCAATAAGGAAGTCGTCGTACAAAGGATGCGATCTGAGCTCACTTGCAGATTCTGTGAGTTCTAGGTAAATTCAAGACTGACCAGCTATCCTTAAATGGTCTTTGCCTCTCGAACAATCCACTGCAAGTGAAAATCGTCAGGCAGGCCTTTGAATCATCATCAAGCTCATTCTGCAGCCATGAGTCAGATAAACCAGTGAGTGAGAACTTGTCACACCCTACCAGCTTGCTAATTAAATAGTCTACTCTATGTAGGGGCAAGTTTTCCTCCCAACAAATGGGGATTCACTGTAACTGAAGAATCTCCAACTATTTTAACATTCTCATCAGTCTACAACTATAACTATCGTGGAGTAGTTGTATAACTCAACACAATGAACTGGAAGAAATTCCTACCGAAGGAAAAGGTTGGCTAACATCTCGAACAGGAACAGACAAGTAAACCTAACTAAATGGAGCCAAGTTAAAATGGTCAACTGTTAATTTTACGTTAGTTCTTAATGACTTCTTAGGGACATTAACAAATAAGTCAAGATCTAATTGTAGTGGTTTCATAAATGTAGATGCCAGCTATGAATGTTTAGGTGTTTTATTAATTATGATATGTGATATCCACATGACATCTCATGTAAGGATGACGTGTACAAAAGGAATGGGGTGTTAGTTCCCCTGTTAGGCTAAGGTAAATGATATATATTGTACCTAGACATTACTCTATATACGGCTTTAATTCGTCATCATCCATCTTGACTCTTGAATGTCCAACTTGAAAAGCAAACCCCAAAAGACAAAGTGTTGTCAGGGTGTATTGCCTCACTAAGGATGGTTGGCCACTCAGGATAGACGACCACAAATTAAAACCGTATTTTTTTTAGTCACAACGAACTCTTGTTCGAAAGACATTCACTATATTAGGACACCAAATTATAATACCCAAAGCCCTGTGCCAACAGGTGTTAGAAGTTAAAATTAGACCATTGAGAGTAGTGAGAACTAAAGTTCGTGAATTTGGTAGCCTAACCTTGATTGTGATTCAGAAACAATGGTTTAAAGTTATGAGGCTTGTAAGTGTAACAGGGCAGCTATTAATCCTAGCCATAAACTTGCCTGGGACTTGCCTTAATACAGTGTGGGATAGGCTACAGGATGATTCTGTGGGGCCGATTGATGGCAAAATGCTACTTTGCATTTTGGATACCTATTCAAAATATCAGATTGTTTACATAATGAATCCAACTTCCTCCTTGAAAACAATTTCGAAATTTCTAGAATTGTTTGCAACGTTTTCGGATGTTGTCAAATTCTTGTCTCAGATTACAGACCGAATTTCGTTTCTGCTGAATTGAAACTGTATCTAAACATGTGCGGTATTCACCATATCGGAAATGTTCCCATATTATTCTTGAAGCAACAGGCCTAGCAGCCAACAAGTTTGTAAAGTATCTGAACAGATCTATCAGAGCTCGACACTCTGTTGACCAAACACTAGAACAAACTATAGTGCTAAATCTTCTAGTATCGTTTCCAACTATACCTTCAGTGCACAGACATAGAAGACCATTACAGGCATACACACTTGTGTAACCACCAGCTTCAGATCTTGGCTTATTTGTCAATGTTCCTTAAGGGCAATGAGCTCCTTAATATATTACGGGAGGGGGAGTTTTGAAAATCTTGTTTGGTTTGTTTTTGTCTTTAAATGGGTCACTAACTTCAAATTTCTCCCACTTCACCCCCAAACTAGGATCAACACGCACTAATTCGCTCCCTTTCGGGTCGCTATATTCAAATTTTATCTGTCTTCTTCCCCAAAGTAAGATCCTACATCAAATTTTTTAATACGGTAATTCATTACCTTTAAACCGCACGCTGTGGCTGTTTGCCGTGATTCACCTATCACGTGAATGGGCTGGTCCACTCAGACGGCTTTTCGTTCGTCAGTGGCTGACTCATGATGACATCACGGCAAATAACCGTGGCTCGTGGTATATAGTTGTTAAATTCAAATTCCTCTGGCTTCAGTCAGGTGCTGCCCCCTGAACCCTCACTAGGCTCCAAAGTATTAAATAACACAATTTACACATCAACACTGCACATTTTTTTTTGTGAGGGAGATTTTTCTGAGGGAGGATTATTCATAGCAATTGGGGTGATGGGCAATACAGAATATTCTACGGGTAGTTATTAGCTTAATGCGATTGCGTAAACAGTGTGCGTAAGTAATAAAAAGGCAGGTTTATGAAAGTGGTAGTACGACTTACCCTGTGCTAGTTAACATTATGTGTACGTGCAGAGTGATACGAAAGTTCAGTTGTAAGTCTTGATTTAGGTATTTTACATGATGTTCGATAAAATAGTTCAACAAACTAACTAAAATTACAAACATTTGTAGTTGAAGGAAAAAGGTAAAGACTGGTCTTCTGTAAATACGTTATAACATAAAGGCCAAGAAACAAGTATTTTTCTCTTCTTATATGTATGTGCGACCTTTAGGTCCACACTTACAGTGTTTGAACGGCTTCAAGGTCAGCTGGAGCCATACTACACCCCAGTAGTTTATTTGGTAGGCCACTTGACTTAGTCCTGGGAGATCCTAGGTCTTTTCTTTCTTTCTTTGGCTAGTGTTTCGTGTATTGTCAAAAGCCAAGCTTTAATGCTATATTCTTCATTAACTTGTTAACTAGTGATTTATTGTTCATTAAACTAATAATTTGTAATTGTTTATGCTGTATTTTAAAAACGAAGTCGCGCCTTCTTAAACCTCTAGGTAGTTAGACTGGTAGTTACAGAAGGGTTAAAGAATTCAGAGCTGATGGTTATCCGACCACCAATATGAGTAATGCACATGTAACATTACCATGGTCACAAGTGTTTTATTTTTCAATCGTTTTGTTGTCTTTTCAGGAATATGGCTAATGGTGTAGTTCAAATATCTAGCAGACCTGCAACTATGATTGCTCCTTATTTGATAATTTTGGTAAGACAATGTGATGGGACGTTGTACTACGCTATACTGATGTGTATTGTTGTGAATAGAGGTATTTAAGGTCCCATGGTTAGAGATTCAGTTTGGCTATGTATAGCTTACCACAATAATAGTTGCCATTCACAGTACCATGAGTGACCAATCTATAGCTTGTTCCACATTATGTTTTCAGAAAACTGACTGGATGACGACTCGTTTCTTTGCACTAAGAGTGCAAAAACATGGGGATATCACACTTGTAGATCAACAAAGTTACTGTTAGAATTTACGGATTTTTTGAACTCGTAGTGGAAGAAAACGTGGCGTCGTACAGTCAGTTTTCTGAAAACATAATGTGGAACAAAGTATAGCATTGATGCGGGTACTCTAAGCTAGGGAACAGTGATGTCCACACAATTTTAATATGTAATAACTAACAATGGGACACATTCTTAGGTTTACTACCCTTAACATAGGAGGCCATAGTAGCAAAGAGTAAAGCGACCCTAAAAAGTGGATTCTTATGGCACCCATAAACGGAAACATCAAACCATAATGTAACAGAGACTGCTAGCATTGTGACTTGTTATGTGCTATGCCACAAATGTGCTATGCTACAAATGTTTGCTTCAGGTAATGGCATTGCTACACACCCGTTTGGGAATTGCTTTGAATGAGAAAGAACCATAGCCATGGCTGGCACCACCTTGAGATTTCACTAATCCGGAGTTTTTTTCAGTAAAAGTCGGACATGAAAATAGGCGTCTTCACCCACTAAGTTTTTCTAATACTAAGTCCTCTACTATATCGTTCATTAAAGGATAAAAATTCGATAAAAGTGAACAATTTAGGCATTCGTTGTGTTGAAAAATTCTCAAAGTAAGCTTTTTGGATATTTTGAGGGTACAAAACTTGCTAAAAATAAAAAAATGTATGGCTTGCTGTCACAGCACCGGAGTAGGGAAGGGGGATAGGGGGGAGGGGAGGGGTAAAAAACACCGCAAAAAATACCCTGTTATTGAATTATAGCCCACGGTGCATTTCATCCCTCATCCTCCTCTTTCTTCCCCCAAACAAATTTGCTGGTTGCGTCGCTGCATCTATTGATAATATCAAATATGAACTAATTCTGGAGACCACCTCTGAATTTTTCAACAATAAGGATGAGCTGACCAGCATTGTGTAGTTGCACTTCGATATTTCAAACATCAGCACCCATATGAAAAGCGAGTCTTGGTGTCACTATTCAGTAGCTCTGAAAGGCCATATTTCGAAGACTTATTCTACCTCGAAGTTAGATTTGAAATGACATCACAACTAGTTAATGTCATTTACCATCAGAACCGCGTATGGGTACGTTTGGAATAAATCGAGTGGTGGATGCCACTAAATAGTTATGACGTAATTACAGGTTTGAGTTAAAGTTTGAAGTCTTAAGCTCGAGTTCCGAGTGGACAAGATGCGGTGGTCATCGTGGCTGAGCAGATCTGGGCCTAGTTGCCTGGAGTTCGTTACTGATGTGGTCGATGATTGGAAAAGGTATCATGGAAAGGTTCCTGCTGGTCTGCCACATCTTGTGCAGTGTTAGAGACTACCATGCTCCTTCAGCAGCCATACAGCATGTTATTCTCAGGCGAATTTTAGAGAATCGTCTTCTGGGGGTACAGATGATCTCCCATCCCTATGCTTAAGACATTATAAGCTTCGCTTTGTCTTTCCTTGGACCTTGTTTTACCCACCTATACTCAATCTTGCTTTTTCCCTTTTTCTTGCAAGAAGATGGTCAGGGTTGTAGCCAGACCACCGCCACCCATAGCACATGCGATGGGTACAATTCTATCATGATGGATATTGTTGTAACATTAAAGTTATTTATTATTTACATCTTGGCGGTTTCTATTGGCGGTTTCTATTAAGAAGTGGTAATCAATGCCTTACGAACTAATTTTTGTGTGTTTGTTCAAGTAATGATTGTTTGAAGTACGTATTGTATGTCAAGACCGGAGCAGAAATCCGTTAGGGTTACGGCTTCCAAATATTAATCTAATCTGATCTGTATCGACTTTGCGATAGTCTTTGGTTCAGCCTTTAAGCTGTTTCCTTTCTGAATGCACGTAGTGGTGGGAGAGTTAGGTAGCAGCACCTTATAAGATTGTTGCGCCGACTCAGGTTAAAGGATATCCTATCTTAACATTGTTGTCTGCGGTGTTAGCAGTATCTTACCCCCTTACAAGATTTAACACATCCAATATAAACACGAGCTGGACGGCTTTCCTGGGAACTTGCCAGTAAAGTGGGAATGACTGGCTACTGCAAAACTAGTGAATTTTAGTCGATTTATTTTTTGATTCTTTTCTACGAGAAAATAAAGTGAATTTTGTGTTCAGGAAATTCCTCCCCCTCCCCATTGTTTTTCCCCCTCAAGTACGAGTTCCAACTTTTTTGACATCGTGGGTCGTGGCTGTGCTGTGGGTAAGGTTAAATCCTGGCTACGGACCTGAAGATGGTGCAGGGAATGGTGAATGCAGGATGCGAACATTATCCCCAAAATGAGTCCTCTCATGTCATTAGCAATTATCGTTCTGTAATATAGTTTGCTTTCTATCACCTGTAAAATTGCTGAACGTTTCGTTTATAAGAGCTTGTTCACGAAGTGTGTTGAGTGAAAGTCCTTCATGAAACCCAACATCTCTTCTACCATGATTGTTCTTGCATGACCTTTTGGGTACTTACGACCAAGTTTCTGGCTCTCTTTAAATGAGCATTTCCTGCGACGTTACGTTCCCCGATTTTAGTAAGGCTTTTGATTCAATTACCCACCATTAATAAACTTCGTTCGGCGTTACAAACTATTTGTTTCGTGGATTCAGTCTTATTTAATCGGCTGACCGAAACGCGTTTGTGTGAGAGGTGCTTTTGCTCAATGTGTGGCTATTTTCTTCTGGTGTGCCTCAGGGTTCTGCCCTTTTTCCGCTGCTGTTTTACATTAACATGTCCGAGCTTTCACGAAATTTTACTGTGTGTATTACCAGTTATGCTGTTGAATACATGCTGTTTGGGCATTCTAAGGCAATTTTTGTAGCATGGTCTGAATCTTTGTCTGGGTGAAAGATATCTGTCTTTCTCTGAACCCTTCTGAGTCATCATTTTGGGCTTAATAACCCACGTTGACCATCATTTTGGGCCTAATAATCCACGTTAGATTCGGCACCTTCAAGGCATTCCCTTGAAAGTAAACTCCCTCTCCGAGATGGTGGTGCCATGGTTGACGACAAACTTAAGTTTGGTGATAAAGTTTATGTTGTGATCCGAAAAGCTTTTTGTAAGGTCTGTTATTGCTTAAAGAAGTTATCCCACCTCAGTAGTTTTTTTTATCCACCTTGTACAAGTGTTTTGTCCCTCTGGTTTTGGAATATTGCTTGCAGATTTGTCGACCCTGCTATACCTCTAACTTCCAGAAACTGGAATTTATCAGAGAAAACTCGTAAAGTGGTGTAATTCCCTGCATCACCTTTTGTACAGAGAAATACTTGTTCGCCTAAATCTGCCTTCTAGTCGTGATTCTCACGTACCAGATTCTTCATTATCAGTTTTATGTCGACACGGACAGGCTTTTATTTTGGGAGCACGAAGCATAAATGTAGTCATGGTGTCAGACTCTTGGGTTGACTTCTAGGTGCAACTGTCTGCATTCGTTTATCACTGACTGTATTGTGATGCCTTGGAGTTCCCTTTCTGAGCATATTGTTTCTGCTCCTACCTTGAATTGTTTTAAATCCTGCATCGGCGCCTGGCAGAGTTAATCTTGGTTTTGAAGGGAGGTGGGGGGGGGGGGGCGAAGGAATGGTGCTTTTGAATTGTAGCCTGATGTACTTTTTATTCTATTTCTGCTTCCATGATATATAATCTGGTTTGTTTTAGACGTAATTTTGGAACCCTCTGGTGATCAGAGGTTTTCCGGTTCACATCTCCGGAGTTGCCTCTCCCATCTCCCTCCCATCCAACCAACCTCCTTCTTCAAAAAAGGCCAGCAAAATCAAAATTGTTCCAGGGGTCATCTATGCGTGCATTAGTTTACTTCTACTGAATCCAACAACCTTATTTAAAAAAAAAAAAGACAATACGAATTCGGAATGAGGGCTTTGGAATGACTGGCCAAATGAGTCATACTCTGGGCCGAATTAAGCTTTTTTGTGCCGGGTGCAGTATTTGATGCAACGCGAATCCCCCCTTCCCCCAACCAACAAAATTGTTCACAGTGTAGTTTAGTTACCAAACAATAATTAAAAATCGAAACAAAACAAAAATTGCATTAGTTATAATACTGTTTGTAATTTTTTTATTTAAAAAATTCGTTTACTCTCGTTTTCACAAAATAACTTCTCAATGCATTAACCTATTGGCTTGGCGCTGTTATTATAAACTTCTCATCGAGACGATTTAAATTTTGTATTGGAAGCAAAATCAGTCGAAAATAGACAAACGGGCAGAAATTTTGGTGAAATTTGGCTGAAAAAATGTCTGTTTGCCGAGGAGCCATCTTTTAGAAATGGCTGCCAGGTGCTATAACATCCCATGCACTTTCGATAATCCGATTCTTGTCATAATCATACTTTACGAGGCTGTTTTTCGTATTACGTATGCCATCGTATGTTCCCTAGGGGCCCCTACACACTGATCCACCACGGTAGTGCCACCATAGCCACGCAACAATATAGTTGTTCCATTTCTCTTTATGGAGTGCTGCAAATTCGGCGTTGGCAGTGCCACTGGCCACGTTGCCGAAAATGCGGTGGTGGGAGGATGCGATTTGTGCCACCCCAGCTGGCCGCGCCACCACGTGATCTCAGTGTTCTGCATTGGATGCTGCCCATTAGGCGTTCTGGCAGCGCAGCCAGAGCGTGTTGATGTGTGATCTGAACTGCAAAATGAGTGTTGCTGGCGTCCTGATGGCGCCTCATTGTTGGCTATTAACTTGTTGGCTAACCACCACGGTGGCGCCACCAAAATCAATTGGTAGCCCTACCATGAAGGCCCAGTGTGCAGTGGACCTAACAGCTCTTCTGGTAATTTTCATTGTTATGCGAATGAATTTTTGCTACTTCTTTCTTTTAAGGAACAAGATGTTTGGAAGCCGCTTCCATGGCTGATATTTTCCGTCTTGTGTGCTGGAAACATGATATTAATATTCTTGCTGCCTGAAACATTGAACACACCTCTGCCAGAGATTCCTGAAGATCTTGATAAACTGTGGGCGACAAAAAGTCCAGGACTAACTTGGCGCTACAGTCCAGTAAAGCCCAAAAAAGAACCAGGGCACCAGAAAGTAGAGAAATTGGAATCGCAAGAAACAAGAGAACCGATTGCTGATGTTGTTGAGGATTGATTCTCGTTCGGGTATTGTGATTTAAAGGAATGCCAATTCCTTTGTGATTTTTTTGTATGTACGTGTCTGAAAAAAAATAAACAATGATTTACTTTCCATAATTATACTGAGAATGAGGAAGTTACAACAGATTTGGCTTCTTCATTCGCATGCAAGATAGAAAGTGATGGCTCACCTATGTAAGCTCATGCTTAGAAAGAAGGTCGTTTGTTATGGAAGATTACTGGTCTTGCTTACCAACCACAAGCCAGGACGTTTAAAGTCACTTCACAACTAGTTTATCGCAAATCATTGCCGATTGGTAGCCAGAATATGAATGGGATGGTTGTAGTCGTACCTACAAAAAAAAAAAAACTATGAAAAATGCCAACTACTTAATACTAAATGTTTCGTCAGTGCAAAATTACATATTAAAAAATAATGCGTATGTTTCGCCCAGGTACCCTGGGGCTCCTCAAACTTGGCAAGTCAGAACAACACTGCATTTTGTAAAGTCCCATTTTTCATGTCAGTAACACAGTAGCCAAAAAAAAAACATAATTGAAATGAAATAACACTCAAATTAAAAGAACAAAACCATGAAACAATAGAAAAATGGGGGGGGGGGACCTTTCATTTGCCTATTTGTTTCATGGTTTGGTTTTTTAATTTTGGTGTTATTTGGTTGGGTGTATGCCACATTCTGTAGAGGGCGCACCCTGTAGGTGCTATATGCTTACTTGTGTAACTAGTGTATGACGTCATGCTTATAGTTAATAAATAGTGGTAGGACGCTTTGGCTGATTGCCACTCATTTGACCTAAATCATCTAGTAACGGTCTTTCCTTAGTCTTGCCCTTAAGGCAGTTCTGTTAGCCACCTCATATCTCGGTAATGTGTACAGACATTCCATTTGGCTATTGTGTTATATTTTTAATTACGGTATGTAAAATGTTTCGGAAATTGGAACTTGTTAAAATGCAGTTTTCTTCTGACTCACCAGTTTGACTCACCAAATTTCATGTTCCTAGCTCGATTTGCCAAAATTTGTTACTCCACTTAATGATTTCTGCCCAGTGCTCTACAATAATAATTGCTCTGCCGACGAGAATACTGCAGTCACATCAAAATTGTGTTCAAAAGTACCTGGCTGGTCTTAATACCTACATTTTAAGCTATACAAATTGAAAATCAGTTCATTGGTTCGATCTCTAGGTTAGAGCAAACGATCTAGCCCATTTGGCTTTCCGTGTCAAGAATATTGTAGTTACATTAAAATAGCATGCGAAAGGCGCTAGGCCTTGTCCATACCTACGTTTTAAGCTATAGAACTCTAAAATCGGTTCAGAGGTTCGATCTCCAAGTGAGGGCAAAGAGTACATTATTGATTTCGGCCCAGTGCTCTGTAATAATAATTGCTCTGCCGACTAGAATACTGCAGTCACATCAAAATCGGGTTCAAAAGGCCCTGGTTATTACCTACATTTTTAGCTATACAAATTGAAAATCGGTTCATTGGTTCGATCTCTAGATGAGAGCAAATGTTTTAGCCCATTTGGCTCTCCGTGTCAAGAATATTGTAGTTACATTAATATAGCATGCGAAAGGCCCTAGGCCTTGTCCAGACCTACGTTTTAAGGTATAGAACTTGAAAATTGGTTCAGTGGTTCGGTCTCCAGGTGAAAGGATGAAAGAACCCGCCAAGTTTCAGCCAATCAAAGTAGTGATATCAGAGCCAAAATGGCTGCCTCCAAGTTGCTACATTAGTTGCCAAGCTAATCCCACCGACTACGATCTCTCACGTTTGGTACCGATAGTAGCAATGGTCAGGTTTTTTATTTAACCTTTGGTCAAATAATTGATATGATTAGCTTGGCAACTAATGTAGCAACTTGGTGGCAGCCATTTTGGCTCTGATATCACTACTTTGATTGCCTGAAACTTGGTGAGTTCTTTGACCCTTGTGGGTTTTGTTTTAGATTGAAAATTATCTAAAATAAATAAAGTATCTCATCGTCTACTAAACTGTTTATGGGGAAGAAAATCCGTGAAGGGTTACCGCTACTGGAATAAAAAAAAATATTTAAAAAAAAAACAGAAAAAATAATCTGATTAGGCCTAAACTAACTAAACTTAACTTCTCTTGCTCAGTTGTTTCTGTTTTACAATTAAAAGTAATGCAACGGGAACTTTATTGGAAATATATAATTACCAGCGACAATTAAACCAAAGTAACGATTTTCTTTAGGCTGTTCAAGAAACGATTTACAATTATAATTTCGTAAGGAGCTCACAATCAATACTTACACTAAAGCAAAACCATAAAACAACCAAAAGGGGTGATATCATACAAAAACCTCATAAGGGTCAAGGGACATAAGGGTCATGTTTTCGCCATAAAAAGTCGTGACATCACAGCCAAATTGGCTGCTACCAAGTTTTCCGTCCCAAACCTGATCATTCAATCTTAACTGACATCTCGGTGATTGTAAGTTAAGTTTGAGGGATCACGGTTTGGTCCACAAACTTGGTGGCAGCCAGTTTGGCTCTGATATCACTACTTTCTGTGGCGAAAACTTGATAGGTCCCTTTACACTTATGGGGTTTTTGTGCGATTCTCAACTACGAAGCACTGTTTCAATGCGATATTTCTCGCGAATCTGAGTTGTTGAGCCTAAAATCGTTGTATTCTTTGGTCGTTTGTAAAACGTAATATTCCCTAAAAAACAACTAATGCGCAAACCCAAAACTGGTTCCAACAATTCGTTTCTAACAACTGGTTTCTAACAAATAAAGAATAAATCACAAGGTAAAGGGTAAACGAAGCAAATAGCCTGCATTAAAGACTGGCCTTGTGAAGAAACAAGGTACACTAATATGAGACAGAAAGAAAATACAAACGCTCCGACTGGGAGTCGAACCAGGACTTCCCGCTGACCAGGCCGGGCACTCTCACCATTGCGCTATCGGCTCGGCTGGAGGTTGTAGCCAGTATCCACCCCAGTAGCGCAGTGGTTAGAGCACCCAGCCTGGTCAGCGGGAAGTCCTCGTTCTTGTCCCAGTCCAGTTCTTTCTTTCTCAGATTAATGTAATGTGTATCCTCACAAGGCCAGTCTTTAACACAGACGGTTTGCATCGTTGGTTTCTAACAATTTCCGACAGATATTCCCAATTTCCCTACCCAAAATGTACCCGATTTTCGATCTGAAAAATGTCTCTCTTTGAGTTGTACTTGGTCAGCATTCAAATTTCCTGAAACTCGGCTCAAGAGTTTGACGTGATGTTATTAAAAAGAAACCGAAATGAGTCAGTGCATAATTAGTAACGCTCACTTTGCTCACTTCACTCCAAAAAGGCAATTTTTGCGTTGACAGAACATGGAGATAATGGTAGACAGATACATGCAGTCGCGCAGGCAAAACAGCTATATTCTGATAATATCCGAAATAGTAAACTATTTGATTCGAAGTCCTGCTTTATGAAATATTATGTGACTTTCGAAATTGGGTCCATGCTCCTGCCTTTACGACCATTAGTTGAATTGTTCAAATAAAGAAAGGATAAAAAAATTAATTAAAAAAATCAAGCTGCGTTTTCAAGTGGTGACAACTTGACTGGCCATGCAGTCTACTTTGTGTTATCTAACCGGCTTTAACCGTTAATCCAATGGCTTCTAGAAGTTTAGCGAAATCCACGGGGCAAGGCCTTTGCCTTTCCTTCTGGTCTCTCTCGATCAGAGTAAGTCACAATGAAGGCAACAACGGTTGACGAATTACTTTTAAAGTTTGGAGATCCAGGAAAATATCAAATTGTAACATACTGCATGCTTTGGCTTTCCATCTGCGCCACTGCATTTAATAATTTTCTTGTACTTTTCATTGTTGGTTATTATCCACATCACTGCAAGGTAAAGTAACATTCTTAAACTCTTATAGCGATTGACGAATGGGATCAAGACCCACACTAATGTACCACCCGCCAAGATTCAACGACAACATTAAGGTCCAGAGAAATATACGTACGAGCTTGGCGACTACTAGCCAGTTGTGTCTTTTTCCAGGCAGAAACTTTGTGTGGGGAGAGTCTGGTCGCCTGATACAACATATCAATCACTGTAGTGATGAATAACGTTTTCTAACTGGGAAAAAATGCAGAAATAACGTTGATATCTAATTACTTGTTAGCTAATTTAGCGAAAATAATTTTTTGTAAATTACACTTCAGATGTAGTGGGGGGGGGGATGAAAACAAGCAACGGCCTGGGAGTTACATTTTTTTATTTAATAAAATTTTGACGAGCCTTAAGTCAGCCGAAGCAATTAATGGTCGTATGGCTGAACCGGCTCAATTTTGAACATCACCAGATTTTTAGAGAAGAAGAAATATCCGGTAAAGGGAGGTGCCAGCCCGGGGATTCGATCAGGGAAACATCCGATCATCGTCGGGGCCGAAAGATTGTCCAGAATTAGCCAGAATACATCCCATAGGCGCTGAAGGAGCATGGTAGCCTCTCACGCTACCCTGGCCGGCAGTCCTGGCGGAGACTCTGCCAAGGTCTCCTTTCCAAAGGTTCGACCAGATCCGCAAACCTCCAGCAACCAGACTGAGTGCTCTCACCGCCCGGCACAATGACCAAATTCATTAGCAATTTGTGATATAGGTAAAGCGTCGCTAAATTCTCTTGCTGAAAGGAGTTTTGTGACCTGAAATTGTTTATACTTTAATTATTATGAATAGGTTTTATCTTTTTTTTTTTTTGCTTGTGTTTGCTAGATTCCCGAAGACTGGAACTGGTCAGTCAATGAATCAATACCTTTAAATGAGGAAGGTGAACTGGAATCATGTTTGATGTATAATAATCCTGATAACAGAAGTAAGGGAACGACCTCTTGTTTGTTTGGTTGGGAACATATTACTCCTGGAGTGCAATGGACCATCGTGCAAGAGGTAAGAAAGAAAATTATATTTTTGAATGCCATGAACGGAATTTTGTTGAATTTCTTTGCGAATAAAGAATATGAAGAGCAAAGATATGTGGTCGATGAAAAGTTCCTTGACCTAGCAAATCTACCATTGCAAGATTACACTCTTAATGCGTACCTTGTGTTCGGAAAATAAAGCATGCATGACAGCTCAGTTTGTGACGACATAATGATCTATCGACGAACGTGAATAGCAGCTGCTTTCCATTTGATTGGATCAGACGAGTCACGTGATACACGCATCATGATATGTCAGTCAAGAGTCTTGTTGAGACGCAAGACACACGTATTTAAATGTATTAACAAAATTGTCTTCTCAATATAAGTGTGAAGTGAGCGGTATTAGCAACGAATGCTCTGTAAGCAGTCTGGTGAAGTGAAACAATGGTTTCGTATGGCTTGCGAATTGAAATCGAATTACGATTTTGTCTCCCTATTGTCTCTGGTGTCACTAGTTCCGAACACGAGTACTGGGTAATATTGTTGGAGTAGATCGTCTTGTTTGAGGTTGGCGTGCCCTAATAGGGATGGATTCAGGGTGTGAACTAGGATGTCTATATCCTCAAGGATTTCATCTCAGTGTGGCAGCAACGCTTTTGTCTGCTGAAAATTAAATTACCAAATCGCGTAAAATTTCATATTCTCACCACCTGGTGACTCTACAGTGATGGAAGAATCATCCACCTTTTCATTATATTATATTTACCTAAATGCAACATTGTGATAAAACAGCTGACGGTAAAATGGGTTATTTTTAATGATGGTACTTTTACTGTATCCACCACCCACACGACTCCCTTTAATGCCACCTTAGCGTCATCTTCAATGCCACCATATTTTCTGTTTTTTTTCTGTACACTCTGTGACTCTTCAGCTGTATCCGTTGGAGTGACTCTGTCTCTTAATTGCAGGCAAATAATAGCCCAGCCCACAACTAAACAAAATGGGGAAAAATACTAACGTGTTCTGCAAACATTGTAAGGAGTCCCTTGGACCCCAAACAAGGTGAGCAAGCACAGCCAATTAATCAGAGTGGTTGCCTTCAAGTCAAGTGGGTGTGGGATTGAATCTCATAACCAATCAAAGTACATATACATACGTATAGAACTTTAAAAAATCGTATAAAAGCCATCTCCATTTGAGAAAAAAATGTAATTCACTGTGGTTCTGCTATGAGCACGGGAATTTTCATACAAACTGGAAATTGTTCCAGCCACTTGGTTTAGAATTCTCGTCTTGTAAAAGATTTCAAAATCCACTCCATGAAGCTAAAGACCTAACCTTTCTAGTCTTACTGAATGCTTTTTCAAAGACTTTAAGAATCCCAGAACCGAGTGATCTGTTTTGAGGAGAAATAGTGTTGTCAACGGATGGTATGACCTTCCAAACAGTAAACATTAAAGCACCCATTTCAAACTCAGAATCCTTTTATTTTCATTTTTATTCTGACAGTCTCCTCCCAGCAGATGCAATAGGTACGAGCTCACGTCCTTCGATGTTCCTGGATATTGAAATAAACAAGGAAATTTCAAAATACTTATATATGTAGGTCGGGGAGTGATAAAACACAGTTTGTTAAGCTGTCTTTATTTTTTGTATTATTTGCCACTCCCAGACTACTTTTTCCTTCAGGAGCTAATAAAGAGGTGCTGCCTTGATCTAGACACAAGCTAGTGTGTCGCGCCAAGTTAGGCAACAAACATCACAACAAACAGCACATCAATTCACTTGTCGAGGTTGTAAACCATTGTAACGCGACGCCATAACGTCAAGCGTCTTATATCCTGAAGTACAGTTGGGCACATTTCAAGTACTTGGATAATGCGGTACAAAAGCTTAAATTGTGTTGAATCGAGAGCAATGATCCACCTGACAAAAATTAATTCGTGTAGGAATACCAGCTGAGCTGCTTTCAATGCAAAATCGGACCCTCAATAACGTTACAAATGTGTAACTAGCTAATAGCTAGCTAGTTCTAGTCCGCTCATCCCCATGTTAAATCCCATAGGGTGATTATTCATTGATACGAGGATAATGGGAAGGCTTCCAACTATGAAATTTGACGAATGGGTGCAGTACAATACGAACTGTATCCCTTTTATGGTTTGGAGCCGAGGGGTGTAACGGGGATGGCGTGGGTGGGCACGTAAGTACGAAAATATTGTTATAACCATTGTTAGTATTGTCAGCATTATCATGTCAGCATTGGACGGCCAAAGTTCGGACAATGACAACGTGTATACTGACGTGCGTGCCTAGACGCAAACTAGTGTATAACGATAAATGTAAACAAGGTTGCCAAAGAAATTGTATTCACGTCCAATTCACGAAAAATAAACAAACTGTAAAACCAAATCAAAATAAACAAATCCAAAAACTGGTAAAGTGGCCACCAAGTTGAGAGTGGTTCGTCCCTTCAAATGAGTGATATCAACACACCAAAACTAGCTAAATGAAACAAATTACAACAAAATTAAAACCAAACCTAAAACCTATTAAGAGGTGACTAAGTTGAAAATGGTTCGGCCTTTAGGCAAAAGGTAGTAGCAAAGTGTTGAAAACCAATTTCTTGTTAACGTGGCACTTTATTACACATCTGCACGGTAGTGGAGTTGAGTTCAATACGCAATTTAAAAAAGGAGTGATATCATATCAAAAACGAAAACTGGTAAAAGGGGCCGGCAGGTTCTGAATATTTCGGCCCTTCACAGGAGTGCTATCAACGTGCCGAAATATTCGTCAACTTAATCGCACCGAATAATACTTTGAACATTAACTGAAAACTATTAGTTGGTGCGATTAAATTGGAAAATGCTTTGGTGTGTTGATATCATTCCTTTGAAGGGTAGAACTATTCGGAACTTGCCGACCCCTTTTATCAGTTTTGTTTTTTGATAGATATGGAAATCCCAGGTGAAAGCTGTGTGAAAGTATATCATCCTGAGCAATGTTCACAAACTCTTTATCCCTGTATGGTCTGTAAATCCGGTATCACCTTTACCTTCTCAAGCTCTGGCGATAAATCTTGGGGATAGGCACAAGTACAATACTTCCATTGCACAAAAGCACCCTTTTTCTGATTCACTGTAAGGTGTGCTTATTCTAACATATCAAGGACATCTGAAATATGGTTTCGGTGGTTCTGATAGGTGTCAGTATGGGATGGCAGTAAAGAGTGTCGCCCAATGAAACATCCATAAGCAATGCTAAGAATACTGGGCCTCTGCAGACCTCATATTTTTGAACCGCCACAACCCCATGTGACGTCAAAAACAGATGTATTTCTTACTTTTGATCTCCATTCCTACTGGCAAGCATCCTGATTTCCTGTCAAGGATTGTGAACCAATTTGGCTTGCCAAGCCTGGAATATACCTGATTGGCATTACTAGTTGGCTAACTGTCTTTTAAAATCTGGGAGTACACAGGACAGTAGTCAAGACCGAATCTCTTAGCGCCTGCTTCACCCTTTTTGGGGGCAAGTACAGGAACATCTCTACATGGGGCACAGAGCAATCCATTGATTCATTGATCCATTCAAGCACATGAGCATCAACGATTGCTTTGGTTTCCTTGTCGACACAGTGATGAGGCAAACATATTGGTCATGTTCCAGGCTCGACCTCTATGTTGTGTTGGTAGATGTGTGACGTTGTGTGTACTGCCTCGTTTAGACGTCAACAAATGTTTGAATTTTTCTAAACACCTTCTCCGCAGTTTGCATTGAGCATTTGTTTCCTGTATTTTATCCTCCAGTAAGGGATTGTCTTTAACATGTCGCTCACATTTCAGTTGTGCAAGTTGTGCGGTTTTAATCAGACCAACCTTTGCAAAAGGAATGGTTTCTTGCTCCTCTTAGCCTACATGTAAGAGGCATACACATTAGGCATAAGCGATCGCTGCACTAAGCCTAGTAGTCAAGAGGTCACAACTGGCTAGGTCAGACTCCATACAACCACTGAGGACCTAACAAGTTCTCAAGGAATTACGCATTGTAACTGGTCAAGAGCTAGAGCTCAATTAAGAAAGTGGGTGTTACTTTTGCCTAGCAACCGGCTCTCGGTCTCTAACTTGGTGGCAGCTATTGGTCGATATCCAGGTTTGCTTGTACATAATAGCAAGGGACACTAGAAAGTGTTGGCTACCTAGTACCCCTTGCAACAGGCCATGAAAGTAACTGCAATTGAATGTAACAGAGATTATTCAATTTTTGTTCTTAGTGTGAACCAGGACTACCCTTGCAGCAATGCCACGCATTGTGAGAATGGTTACGCAGCCTAAGCTTTCTAGCGCTATTTCTCCCAATGGTGATTTAGTTGGATCTCCCGTTTCGTTGAGGCATTTTCTGTAGTCCACTTTATCCAAGGAAATGTTGATATTGCTTAATAGATCGTTTTTAATTTTACTCTTGTGTTCACATTTATGTTACCGACTATAATAACTGTTTCAATGGTTCTACCAAGTCACTTTAATTGTTAATCATTTTAATCTGAACACTAGCCAATACTATAGTAAAAATAAAATTCTGCCCTTGCCTAATTCGAGCCATCATCAAAATGCTTTTAGATGGAAAGCACCAACACGTTCATAGACTTCGCAGACATTACAAAGATTACTAATTGAAGTCGTGGCACTGGTGGTAAAATATAATTCCTTATGAACCAAGACAACTTTCAAAGCATGTCATCAACCAGAGGAAAAAAGGACCAACACATGCTACTATGTAATGAATTGTTCCCAGGGACCCCAAACAGCAACAACAAGCACAGCCAAGTCATCAGAGTGGTCTGCTGTCAGTCTAGCTCAATTCTGATCAGATCCCATAACTATTATGCTGTCGCCTACATAGACTACAATAAAATTGAAGTGAAAAAGACTGCTAGAAAAATCTTGTGTAGCAAATAGAATGAGTTGGGAGATGGCAGAGGAAAAGAGGGTTATTATGAGATGCATGTGGGTGGTATTTAGGCATTCGAAAATTTGCGATGTTTCATTTAATTTAGTCTTAGAGCTGTGGCTGGCTGGCTGAAATTTAATATGACGGCGAGTTCCAACAGTGGCGTAGGTGTTAACTAGGTGTTAACTAGGTTAATATTCGAATATTCGTTCATTAAGAGCATATTCGAACAATATTCGCAAAAAATTACAGTTCTATGTATTTTACGTATTTTTGTTGTTTGTTTCGTGTAAAGTTTTTAGTGTTTTTCCGTGGACTTGTCGTATATCCCAGTCAGTCCCACTTACGCTTTCTGACTTTCTTTCCCATCTATGCTAAGCCTATAGTGGGATTGGTCCATACATTTTAGATACCACACTTGTAAGTGAAGGGAGGTAGCAGAGGAAAGAGTAGGGGGAAGGAGAATGGAATCTCAACATGTTGCAACATCTTTTTTTATTTTGGTTGTAATTATGTATGCCTTGCCTCGTTAACTCAATCAAACTTTACTTAGATATTTAATGACAAACGGATTTTTGGAGGGGGATGGGATAAGGTACGAGAAGAGGCTAATACTTGGTCAAACAAATTGTATTTGAACGAATATACGACTATTCGAATAATTTTGTGTGAATATTTGAATATCATTTCTTCCTATTCGTCCGAACCCTACTGTTTACAAAACGTAACCGTAATAACTTCTAGTGATCGATATCAGCATAGTAGAAATAATGCACCATTATCTTCAATGTATCATTTTCTTCAATAACGTTCTTCAATGTACTAAACCATTGATACTCATTCAAGTGACTACCACAAAACTTATGATTAACATACTCCTTTTTTTTTCAAGTGGGATTTGGTGTGTTCCAGCCGTCATTTGGGTGCTTTATCCATTTCCCTGTATTATGGTGGTGTTATGATTGGATGCTTTGTTTTTGGCATACTCTCCGATAAAGTCGGCCGAAAACCTGTTATCCTTGTTGGACTCTACGTTCACATCATCTTTGCCGTCGCAGTTGCTTATTCCACGAGTTTCACAATGTATGTTGGGCTTCGCATGGTCCAAGGTGCTTTTCTACAGGTAATTAGTTAAGATGTACATACATAGTATTAAACATCTAAAAACTATTGCTAATTTAAACATTTATTTTCGATAATACTCTATGCTTATCGATGATTGTTTGTTTAGCACCAACAAAGAGAAACTTGCAAACTTGCCAAACAAGATAAGCCCATACCATTATGAAATAAAAACAAAATAAAAACATAAGAATAATATTATGCCAGCCACAGGGTGCTACATTAAAACAACAGAAAAGACAATGTTTCTGCTGATAGTAACCAGCTGCTGTCACGTGAACATGGAAGCAACACAAAAAATATGAAGAAGGTGCCCGAGAGGGAATTACAACTTTTTATGTTGCTGGCATCACGTTCTGTTGGTGCTATATGGCTTGCATAATATTAAACTACATACCATGGCATGCATTACGTGAGAGTATGACATAGGTATACTAACACGACGATGATGAAAAAGGTTGCCTCATTAGAAATTTCAGCTAATGATATTCTTATTATTATTTACTGCTAATATTGTTATCCACCAGTTGAAAGAACGATAATGTTTTAAATAAATAAATAAAACGTTTGTTGCAAATGTGTAACAAGTCTGGAACGGACTATAAGAGCCACTGACTTCCAGCCTATTAAGTAAAATGAAAGGTGTTAAAGTAAGAGTAAAAGGTGTATTGTGCACCGCAAGTTCCATGAAAGGAGAGGAAAAAGGGAAGGGGACGAACGATAGGGTACAACTGCCTTAGCACCAATGTTAGACCTGCCAGGAACCGTTAAGTCGCAAATAGCATTTCCATTTGTGTGACGTGGGAAGGGAAGCAGAGAAAGGAAGGTACATGCAAGTAAGAAAATGGAAATTTAAAGTAAAATGTAAATGCAGTGTTAAAATACAGGTAGCGATCTGCACTATCCTAGTAGGGGCGCCCAAAGAAATTAAAACGATGATTGGAATATTAATTGGAATTGTTAAATTAAAAGTCCAATATGTTAGTTCAGTTGCTGTATTCGAACCATACAGCAAGTGAACATCATTCACTTGAGTTGAAGATCAAAACAATCCATTTTAAAGATCGGCCTCACTTTCTGTAATCATCACGTAATTAAAAAAAAAAAACATAGAAAAATCCATACAGTCCATGGAATCCATGCACCACATGCAAGTCCTTGCAGTAAAAAAAAGGTGAGATGGCGGTTAGTTCGAAATCATCGCAGTTCAAGTGACTCGAGAATTGGAATCTAATGCCTTTCTCTCTTTGGTAGCTAACCTAAATTTTATGTGAACTTTTAGCAGGAGCATTCACTTGACTCTTTGAATGACATAGCCTCACTGTCACAGTACGTTACAAAATCACTTCGCGTTAAGCTTGAAGTCCTCTTCCAGCAGGATGTTTTTTCTTTGTAACTCACTGTAGCCCCATTGCAACCCACGATTTTGGGCTACCTTCAAGCCAGTTACCTAACACAATAAACATCAATATTAAACGATGCATCGCGTGACTTGTCTCACGGAATAAAATAACAATAGGACTTTGTGTTTCTAGTAAGTTACTAAAGCCTTCTTGCAGTTGAAGGAAATAGAATAGTACTAGCTGTACCCCCGGTCTAGCCGGTTCCCGCATACGTGTGCATAACACTGTAGTGGGCCCCGAATTCCCATATTGTGTGGTCTGAATATCCCGATCCCTGCTCCCCCTCCCTTTGAACCCCTCCTGATTTGTATTATGGAAGTAAATGTCTATTTTCAATGGAGGACGTTTCTCCGTTCCGATATCAAGTCCAATAAACCCAACAACCGTCGTGCATGCAGTGTTGTTATTCAACCAACTTTGAAACTCAAGTCGCCTCGAAGAGCTGGCATTATTAAAACAATATGTCGATTGTTGCAGTCCACATCCGTTTGTTTGACATTGTCGGTCGCACGCCCTCTTTCTGTCAACACTTGGGGTGCCTGGGAGATACAGACCCCACAGTGGGGGAGTCTGGGAGGGGCGCACTAGGATGCGGGGGTGTTCTGGGGCAGAGGTGTGCGGGTGAGGAGGGGTGATTGACAGCGCCAGTACGACAAAACACTGGGAGAGGCTAAGTATGGGAAATTCAATCATCGTGCATCAGCATGCACGGGTCCAGCTAGTAATGATTAATTTGCTTGCCCAACCTAAGCGTATTATATATAGATAGATAGATATATAGTGGCCTCTTGCTAGCAAGACACGTATGAATTGTGAAGTAAAGCCACCACTGCATTGTACGGAACAATGCCAAACGGGGATTGTGGAAGTAATATCAATTTACTTCCAAGCTGATTCTCATCCTAGACATAGAAAAAGTAATAAAACTTCCAAATCATCTTTTACAATGTCCCCCCCCCCCAACCTGGAGTCATGCCATTAATGGAATGATAATATTTATAAAAGCCTAAAGTGCACAAATAAAACAAAGCAATGTTTCGATATCAACCCTATTCCGTCTTTAGGAATATGCAAGCTGTATATGCAGGGTGCTTCTAACTACTAGGCAAAACAGGCGATATTCGAAGCATGCCGTGTCATTCCATTACTTGCAAATACGAAGCACCAGAGTGTGATAATGTTTAAAAATAAAAGCCTAAAAGTGCACAAATAAAACAAAACAACGTTTCGGAATGTACCCTATTCCGTCATCAACTTTCCATTAAATTAAAAACATAGCAAAACTGTCGTGTCACCCAGCATCAAGATTTCTTAAAAGACAAATATATACAATTAAAAAGAAAACCCCACACATATTCCCTTTCAAAATAGGCGAATACGGGGGCAAAGCAGTGTTCTGTCCTTGCCCTTGGAAATCCATGCGCGAAAGACACGATTCATGCAAATACGGTTCGGTGTCTGTCGCGCTAGGATTTACAAGGAAAAGGACAGGGAACACTGCTTCGCCCCGTATTCGCCTTTTTTGAAAGGTAATATGAGTGGGGTTTTCTTTTTAATTGTATTATTTGTCTTTTAAGCAATCTTTGATGCTGGGTGACACGGCAGTTTTGCTATGTTTTTAATTTAACGAAAACCTGATGACGGAATAGGGTTCATTCCGAAACGTTGTTTTGTTTTATTTGTGCACTTTTAGGCTTTTTGAAACATTATTAAACTCTGGTACTTCGTATTTGCAAGTAATGGAATGACACGGCATACTTCGAATATTGCCTGTTTTGCCTAGTAGTTAGGAGCACCTTGCATATACAGCTATTTTAAGTGAGCACCAGAGACAGGCGATATTCCATAATTAAAACACTCGATGACAACATTTTATGTCTGGCCAGAGAACATCTATTTGTTCTTCTGGCCTTTCCTCATTGAAATTTGATCCACAGATTTTACGGAAGCTGGAATCATTTATTAGGTGTGACGTCCTATTGGTACAAAGTTAGGGCCTTAAATATGCTTACAGGACAATCTAACAACGAAATGTTTAGTGTAATCGAAAATTCAAACGTTCACATTTTTGTGCTAGACTTTTGCGTTCTTACATAGAGTGTATTTCGAAGAGAAATAGTCATGACTATAGAAATTATCCAATCACATCACCGAAATCATGTGACAAGTTCAAACGTTCATATTTTTATGCGGCTTTTGATTTTCTTCATAGGGTGTAGTTGGAACAGCAATAGTCATGACCGTGGAAATTATTCAACCACATCACCGAAATCATGTGGCAATCGCCAATCAGGTTCTTTGGCCTATGATGCTCTGCACAGTGACATTATTTTCTTACGTTGTGGGCCATTGGAGGACCCTTCATTTGATTGGTGGATTACCAGCCCTCTTCACAATCGGATACATTTGGTAAGTGTAATGTTTTGGTTGTTGGAGGCACACCATTGGTTACCAGATAAGTGTGCCATACCTTTACTGAGAGGTATGAGACTTTCTACTCTATGGAATTATGTATGCTCAACCAATGAGCTGTGAGTGTTTATTGTTACTAGTTATTAAAATTGGGTGCAACATTCATTCGAGCTGCTGCCCTCCTCCTGTTAACACCTCACCTGTGTGAGTTTGATTATGTCAGGTCTTCGGAACTTAACCCTTTCTTTGTGTGTTTAGCAAACAGTACAGCAAGTTCTTTGAAGTATTTTCAGTGAGCGTTATCCCATTTTACCATTGGGTATGAAAACATAAGGATTGCTGAATACGCCAACTGCTTCTTTTGGCTTCTTTCTCTTGCCGGCAAGCATCTAACTTGTGTCACTGTTTCCCAAACCCTGAACTGATGACAGCAGAAAGCAGTGAATTCGTCCGCTCAAATAAATAAGGTTTCCATATCGTATATTTCCAGCAAGCATCTTATCTCACTTTTCCCCCTTCCCTGTTCGGCAGGGAGCAGGAAGCCATGAACTCGATAGACCAAAACTTTATTTTTCCATTCATGATACAACTTGGAAAAACACGTTTTTCTTGGAAAAATGTGATGCAAGTTTTTCCATACAACTTGTATCACCTTTGCCCCTTCTTTCATCTGAGGACTGTAGGAAGCAAGGAAGTTTGCCATGTCGCATGTTTTCATCTACAGTGTTACTTGTCCCACCTTTGTCCCACCTTTGTCCCACCTTTGTCCCGTTCTTCCCCGAGCAGAAGAGAGAACATTGAACTTGACTAAGCAAACACATCAAACATGTTTTTCCCCTTTTGGGCGGTTAAATAACGAACCCAGAATAACAAAATAGGCCTATTAACAAGCTGGTTGAAATGTCTAAAGGCTTTTATTTAATTCTTAGGTCTATTTTTAGATGGGTAAAGCAAAAACGATCGAATAAATCAGTCACTTCAATGATTAGGGAATCCTTTAATGGTTTTGAGTCTTGATCCTCATCAATAAACACACATATATTGGCTCTTATAGTACCTGTTATTTAATAAGTTGTGTAAACACTTCTTGTTGCAAGTCTACTTTTATTTTTTGTTAGGCTGCTTCCAGAATCAGTTCGATGGTTATTGGTGTTCCAGAAGTTACCTCAGGCTTACGCCAATCTACGCAAAATCGCCCGTTTTAACAGGATGCCTCTTCCACCTACCATTGAAGAGGAACTAAAAATTGTGTCGGACAACATTATAGCAGCGAAAAAATCTGCCAAAAAGGAAAACGAAATCCGGGAATTATTCAAAACTCGCAAAATTCGTCAAGTTGTACTTTCAGGTTGCTACTTATGGTAAATATGATATCACAAAAGTGTTTTAAATGAAATGACATTAGAGTTAAAATAAAGTAGAGGTAATAAAAAAAAGCTATTACACGGATTGTAGACCGATTTGGGAACGCTTAAGCATCATATGACCAGCTTTAGATTCTATTGGTACTTTGAGAAATTAATAAATTAATTTATACCGTTTTCACGCATTTATACGCATTTTCAAAGCATTTTTTTTTTTTCAGCGTGTTTACCTTTATGTGATTTTTGAAAGAGCAGCAGCAAAGCTAATAAAAGACAAATTCATTATTGATTTTTCGAAGAATCAATAAAATCAGGTGCTGGTTTGATGCTTAAACAAAATTTCGAATGGAGATATTGAGTTTTACTATAGTTTTACACTGCAACAAAAAGGCTTAGGAAAATATCGATAGTATTCTTGCAGCTGCACATTTTTAAGCTTTCTCTCTCAGTTAGCGCATTTGTATTCTCAGAAGGTCCGTATTTCAAACTGTCTTTTTTTTAATTTCATGCTTTACCGTGTGATTTATTGCATGATTTATGAATATTTTCTTTCTCTTCGGCTGGGTGAGTGAGCGAGGCGTAGCGTATAATGGACAACAAATTGCAAAATGTTGTTTGGCCGGCTTCACTTTTGTAGTCTGGTTGTAACCCAAACGAAATGTCGAAATAAAACGTGCTACATTATTCGAAAGCTCCTAAAGTATCACTGAGCTCGAATTTGCTTCAAATCGATAAAATATAACACAGGAAATTACAGTTTTTTCGAACTTTATTGGTCTAACACTCACTAATATAGCTATGGAATCCAGTACAAGTGGATAGAAGGGTGAACCACTGCGTCACTTCCGGTTATGTGAATCAGCCACTTCTGGCATATTACGTCACTTCCGGTCTGCAAGCGCAAACGAAAGTCACGTAACGTCTAACGTCACAAACAATAAAAAGTTCGGTCCCGTGGTTCTGACGTCACTTCCTTTCCAAAAATTCAAATAAATAAATTTCCCCCTAAGTAGGAAACAGGCTTTGGGTCTTTCGTAGGCGGAGGAATAGAAGTATATTTTAAATTTATATTCAGGTTCATTTTAACGACTTTTCTATAGTGTTGTCCATGCTCCTTAAAAATCTGAGTGCAGTCACTAAGCTGAGTTTGGGTTTATTTGCCTTTTCATAAGAAGTTCTGCTCAATTCCGTGGCCTTTTTTTCACATTTTATTTATTATTTTTTTTTTGAAGTACGCCATGTTAAAGGTTTCGTTTGTTCCCATGTTTAGTTTCTGTTCAGCCTCTTGTGCATCTTATACTAAGAATATGTGCCATAGCCCCCGGCTAATTATAAAACGCCATATTAGCCACTCCTTGAGCTGGTAGACATCGGGCTGACGCCAGATTAGTACATTGTTTATAACTAGGGCAGCCCCCCTCCCTATTATAGCTGGTTTTATAGAGCATCGCTGTAATTTTCCATTTGCATGTAAATACTGTGACGTCACTACATCTGCCAATTATTGTTGAGGGTCCTTACCAATTAAACGCCACCGTTAGCGGTCACCCATCCCTATCGCTCAAGCCTCCGAGATCACTACGAACTTCGATAGAATAAGGGTTATAGAGATTCCCACTGCGGACAAACAAACAAACAAAAATAACAACGATCTTCATTATGTAGATTGCAAATTATCTTTCCTAGATAAAAAAAAAAATTGTAATAATTAAGCTTTAATTATTGTAAGCCAGACAATCATCAGTAACGACAGTTTTAGCAGTAATCCAACGATTAAAAAGATTGATAAACCGCCTCTGATAAACGACTCACACCGCCTCCAATGACAAGTTTGAATTAAAGTGCACACCTCTGTGTGCATGGCAACGATCGCTAATTTAAAAGTTGTAATCATTACAAATGGATGTCAGAAGGTGTTAGCTTGGGTGAATACAGGATTTAAATAATTCTAATGCTTTCAAGACTTGAGCCTAATTTTTATTTGCTGCTTTAATTTCGTAAGAAATAGCTGCAGACCGTTGCATTGGAGAATAGGCCTATTCATTCATGCGAACACAGGGTCGAGCATTCAAGTTATCGTAGCAGCAAAGAATCTCCAAGCATACTTTTTCCAAATGAAACGAATGTGTGTCATTAAATGAATCATGTGTGTTTTACGGCTTCCTGTCTTTCTGTAGTGACTTAATTCAACGATAAAATGTGATTATTTTGTTGAGTTAGGTCGAAAAGGTTGTCAGCTTTAAGAAGGCAACGATGTTTTAATTTGCCGTTTTTTTTAAATTCACTTGATTTCTAGTAGCACGGTGTGTGCTTCGTCGAAATTCCTCAACTGTTCAGGATTCCAAATTTACAATGGTGAGTGTTAGATCGAAAAATTAGAAAACTGGAAGTTCTTCCATAATAATCCACGAAATTACATCAAATTCGAGCTCAGCAACACATTTCGTACTTCCAAGAGATGTTGTACAGTCAGTTCATTCCATTCTGATAACTCGTTTCGGCTCCTAGACTATAAAAGTAGAACCAACCAAGGGACCAACATTGCGCAATTTGGTTTCCGTTATAGGCTACGATACGTTCGCTTCGCTCACTCCGCCAAAAGCGGTAGGCCCTAAGCATTTTTGGGTATAAAATCGAATTTTACAAAAAAAAAATACATTAAAGGTGCCTTTTTACCTTTTCAACTCCTGGATGCAGTACCGCAGCATCTTCGAGCAATATAAAGAAAATGGCGGTAAATTAAAAAAAGGAACAACACTTTGCAGCAGCGCCACGAAATTTCATAAATAAAACGAGATCACGTGACCCACATCAGCCTATTGGATGACGGAGAATCTGGAGCGTGGATGCTGTGTTTAGAATATGGGCAGCGCTATCGAAATGGTGAACTGGCGCTTTAAAAAAAAACGCCAACATAACCATTGGAATCGATACCTGGCCAATGAAAACCACATCAACAAGAAATTGGTTTTCAACAATTTGCTACCACCTTTTGCCTATAGACCGAACCATTCTCAACTTATTCTCCCTCTTTATGGGTTTTTGGTTTGGTTTTAATTTTGTTGTAAGTTGTACTACAATATTTAGTTAGTTTTGGTGTGTTGATATCACTCTTTTGAAGGGCCGAATCACTCTCAACTTAGTGGCCTCTTTACCGAAAGTAGCAATGTTCTAGTTTTCACTTAACCTTCGAACTATTAAGCGGTGCGATTAACTTGGCGAATGTTTTGGTGTGTTGATATCACTCCTTTGAAGGGCCGAACCATTCAGAACTTGGCGGCCCCTTTTACCAGTTTTGGTTTTTGATATGATTGGACTTACCTACCCACATTTACCCTTAAACAGCGAACAATGGAAAACATTTTTAGGTACAAAATTGAAATTTTCACGAAAACATGAAAAACCAGCAAACGTATCATTGGTATCTACATCATTAATACCGTAAGCAAGGAAGGACAAATAGCGCCTGCAAGATCTGATTGGCTGTTGTGTTCCTACGTCATTTGCTTCGGCCAATCAAAACGGACAATGTTTGTGGTTACCGCCTAACACCTCGTGCCTGACAAAGGAACATGGCTATTAGACGATCGCCCGTATATGTCATCACTTTTAATTGGCTGAAACAGATGACGCAGGAACGTGACAGCCAATCAGAGCTTGTGGTCGCTATTAGAACTTGCTCACTTACGGCATTAGTAATAATGAGAAAATCGCTCGCGTCTGACAAAGAAACACGAGTGCCGTCTCATAGCATAATTTGAAATTACGAGGGAGAAGTGCAAGACCAACTAAGATTGAATAGCCACACTCCGCAGTGTAGCAAGTAGTAGAAAACGAAAAGGGAGAAGTGGGAAAATGGCTGCCAACGACCCATCGTTCCTCCCACACGTAGTGAAAGATGCTGTCCACCGCCACTGCCCACCAGGAAGGCGAAAGGGGTGTAAGAGAAGTTGGGGAGAGGGAGGGGGGTTGAATTCCCTTTTCGCCAAAACTAATTGTCAAAATTTTACGTACACGAAATTTAATACCTTATTTCTATGAAATGGGGCTTTAAAAGGCAAACATTAAAAAAGACAAGCAGTGGTAGAATATAGGGTATAGGCTAAGTGATTTATTTTCGTTTTGAAAACTGGCAATACAGATGGAAAAACGAGAACTTTAAAAATTGTTTAGAATTCTTGGTCGTCACTAGGTCAGAGCCAAGGTCCTCTTTTAAAAATAGTTAGTCATATACATGATGGTTACCTTTCCCAAACCGAAATTCCCGTTTTGCAGAATCCCGTTTCGCAAAATCAAAATATTCTTCAAAAATGTACCATTGCAGAAGTTAAAGATGCATGCATAATTGGAGGGAATTTGTGATTATTTGCGGTTTCTGATGTTATGTGTTTAGCCGCAGTGAGGCACCTAATTTGAAAATAATTATTCTGAAAAACGGGTGTTTGTCCATAAATGTATGACCATTACACGGGAGTCATGCTTTAAATTTCGTGTGCCTAAAATTTCGGGAACAGTATTTGGCAAAACGGGGTTTGGCGAAACGGGATTTGTCCTTTAGGCAAAAGCTTTTAATCTGCTTTCTTTTTGGCGAAACTAGATTTGGCAAAATGGGACGTAACCCGGTCGGGGACGGGGACTTAACACACCATTTACCTTAGCACATGTCGTCTCTATACGGGTTACCAGCTAGTCATTTTCCAAAGCAACAAGACTAAAATCCCGAAAGAAGGAAAAAAGAAGGTTCTACAGACAGAACCTTTAACCTACCAAGTAACAGTTTATGTTTTAAGTTAAACGTTTTGTAAAAATAAAAATAAACAAAAGTCAACCTGCGTGAATGACAGTTAACCTTTAATAATGATTTAATTTTTATTTCCGGACAACGGAAAAAAACTAACCCTCTGTTTGAATCCATTCCTCTTGATTCTTTCAAAAATCGGCTGGACCGTTTTCTTGGTTAGGCTTTTTGGGGGGTTGGCCCTTGGTGTGGTTGTTTGTGTGTGTGTGGGGGGGGGGGGGGGGGTGGGGGTGGGTGCTTTTTTTTTTTTTTTTTAGTACCTCGGCGCTATTCTATTCTATTCTATTCTATTTTATTCTGTTATGTTCTATTCTATTCTGTTTATTAATAATGGACCAATCTGTCCACCCACAGTTTCCCGCAGATAACAAAATTAAAATGTCAAAACAGTACAAGGATACCCCCTCTTAATCTGCACCCATGACAGTACACTTTTAGGCTTCAAAATTACACGTTTTGTGGGAAATACATAAAATTCACCATGTATGAATGAAGGTAACGTTGATCTTTAATAAGAATCAATTTTTGTCGAAAAGGAGAAAAACTATCTGTTAATCTGCACTTTTAAGCCCCAGTAACAGCACGGTTTTAATGGGGCTTAAAACCTCATTAATAGCACACTAATAAGCACACAAATGGCACACTTTTAAGCTCCAAGTAACAGTTCATCTTTAAAATTATATTTTTTGGGAGAAAAATACCTAAATATTCACCATGCATGAATGACAGTTGAGCCTTAATACGAATCGTATAGTGCGTTACGTCACATAGTTACGACATTGGCATTGTGTTATCAACCGTGGCTACCCAAGGAAGAAAAACTACATCATAAACAAATAGGACCTTGCACCTGGCTCAAATCAACCGGTCTGTCAGCGAGCCACTTCCAATGCTGAAGGTCAGATTTAGTAGCATATACCAAAAGACATTGGAACGAAAATGTCAAGGAATGTCAAGGAATAAATACTTGGAGAAATATACCAGAAACTTTTCACACAATTAATAAAATTACATTTACAGAATTTCGAAAAAACAGGGAATTTTTTTCTTAAAAATGGTGAATTTTAAAAACGAGTCAAAATTCTGTCTAACGACGAATTTTAAAAAAGAAAAAAACATTTTCGGAACCAGCCAACACACAAACACATTTAACCAATATAATTCGCCTATTTATGTATACTCACCTGCGTAATCTGGACTTCTGACAAAGGAAAATCATACCCCATGTGTAAATATCTTGTATAATGTGTTATAAATAAATAAAGAAAAATTATAGGCGTGCATGTTTTTGGTGTTAGCAGCATAAAACAGATGAATTTTGGCAGGCATTTGGAAGAAATGGTAGGGGGCTGGGTTTTCTCCGAAAGTCTGCGATATTCTTCTAATTTATACCGTTGATATAACTGTATAGCGTTCAAAGTCCTAGTGCCCCCATTTTCGAAGTTCATCATCTTCGGGACAGTATAGCCGAGGTAAGTTTAACATGGCCAACACCGTTCACTAATTCCCATCGTTCCATGACTGGAGATTGGATTTTAATATTTGCACATAAGTTATCAATAGTGTATCAAATATACCTAATATTTTATTTGTTGATCCGAATATGTATTACTCGTTATCTAGACACACGCAAGTGTGTCGGCCCAGTTAGGCAACATTCATCACAACAAACATCACATCAAATGAATTGTCGAGGTTGTAAACCATTGAAGCGCGACGTCATAGCGTCAGTGTCTAATATCCTGAAGCAGAATTGAGTACATTTCAGGTACTTGGATAAAAATAATAATGCGCTACAAAAGCTTAAATTGTGTTGAAATCAAGAGCAATGACCCACCTGACGAAAATTAACTCGTGTAGGAAAGCCAGCTAAGCTGCTTTCAATGCAAAATCTGACCCTCAATAACGTTGCAAATGTGTAACAAGCTACTAGTTACTAGCTAGCTAATTCTAGTCCGCTCATCCTCATGTTAATTTCTATAGGGTGATTATTCATCGATATTGAGATAACGGGAAGGTTTCCAGCTATGAAATTGGACGAATGGCTGCAGTACGATAAGAACTGCGCGCCTTTTATGATTTGGGGCCTAGGGGTTGTAACGGGGATGGCGTGGGATGGCGCGTAAGTACGAAACTATTGTTATAACCATTGTTAGTATTGTCGGCATCGTCTCTCATTGGAGGGCCAAAGTTTGGACAATGACAACTGGTATACTGACGTGCGCACTAGTGTAGCACGATAAATCTAAACAACGTTGCCAAAGAAATTGTATTCACGTCCAATTCATGAAAAATAAATCAACTGTAAAAACAAAGCAAAAGAAACAAAGTTCAAAACTGGTGAACAGGCCACCAAGTTGAGAGTGGTTCTGCCCTTCAAAGGTGTGTTATCAACAAAACTAACGAAATAAAACAAATTACAACAAAATTAAAACCAAACCCAAAATCTATAAATAGGTGACTAAGTTGAGAATGGTTCGACCTCTAGGCAAAAGGAAGTCGCAAATTGTTGAAAACAATTTTTTTGTTGACGTGGCACTTTATTACACATCTGCACGGCAGTGGAGTTGAGTCTAATATATAATAAAAAAAAAAAGACTGATATCGTATCAAAAACCAAAACTGGTAAAAGGCGCCGCCAAGTTCCGAATGGTTCGGCCCTTCAAAGGAGTGATATCAACACACCATTGCATTGTTGCAAGTTTACAATTAACCTTCGAGCTATTAAGTGGTGCGATTAACTTGGCGAAAGTTTTGGTGTGTTGATATCACTCCTTTGAAAGGTCGAACCATTCGGAACTTGGCGGCCCCTTTTACCAGTTTTGATTTTTGATATGATATATGTCATCACTGAAACCTCCCAGGTATCGTCTGTGTGCGGGCGTGACAATGACACAACTACAAACAGAAAAAAGTCTATGATAAAAAATATAAAACTGGGAATGAAAGGGTCTCCATAAAGATCTTAAGGGAGTGGGGACAAAAAGATATAAGTTCGTCACTCCCTTAAAGACAGTGCTGTACGTAATAGATAATCCAGAGACTTAAGGGTTGTTTTTAACACTTTTTCAGGTTCTCCACATCATTAGTTTATTGGGGAATCTCCTATTCAATGCCAAAGTTTGGATCAAGCAATCATATCAACTATTTCATTTCCACTAGTTTCGAGTTTTCCATGAATCTCTTACTGATGTATTGGATTATGCAAAGGTATGTTTGGTGATTCCGTACTTTTAAATTCCTTTTAGTAGACTGACAGCTGTTGTGGTCTGCTAAATGCACATTAGTTTGTGCTCGAAACAGGGTAATTGGTGACAAGCCACTCGATTTGCAGACAGCAGCACAAGCCAAGCAGTTGGGGCTAAAGAAACACAGAAAAAAAGCGAAGATGAAGCACATATAAAGGCACAGAAATGCAATTCAGAAGATGCGGGTGAAAAGACACAGACTATGCTCGGGCAGATTGTCTGCGGCTCTGCGGCTCTTCAGCTACATCATCTGCATTGTGGTTCTGTGGCTTTTCATCCGCATCTTCTGAATTGTTTTTCTGTGCCTTTATATGTGCTTCATCTTTGCTTTTTTCTGTGTTCCTTTATCCACAACTGCTTGGCTTGTGCTGCTGTCTGCAAATCGAGTGGCTTGTCACCAATTACCCTGTTTCGAGCAGAAACTAACGTGCATTCTGTGGCTTTTCAACCACATTTTCTGCATTGCTTTTCTTTGCCATTATATCGACTTATTCTTAATTTATTTACGTGGCTCTTTAGCCACAACTGCTAGGCTTTTACTGTTGTCCGCAAATCGGAAGGCTTCGCCGGAATTACACGTTTCGGCTAAAGTTTCGGCTGACATGTTTGTATGTCTGACACAAAAAGTACATCGAAAAAATCAAGCTATTATGAATTAAGCCTTACGCCTTTTAAGAATCTGATTACCTTTGCAAGCTTATCTGGAAACTTACCCAGGATTTCTGGAAGCATTCCATATATCAAGCTACAGAGACGGGATGCCTGTAATGCTTGACACTCTGGTAGTGGTTGTCGGAAAAACACATAATAGAGTTCTATGATGTATAAATACGCACCATCTGTTGCTGCATCACATTGTGTGATTAGCCCATTTTAGTGTTTTAATGGATATTGTTTTTTTTATTATTTCTAGATTTTCTTCTTACTTTTCAAAAAGGCTGCCAATTATTTTCCGACCCGAAAAATTAAAGTTTGCCTGTACTGCGGGAGTTTTTTACTCATTTAGTTTGGCCAGAATTACTGCTTGAGATTTTTTTGCCTCTCAGATAAGCAAGCATACATTATTACTTAAAATAACTTTTTTTTAAACAATCGGTGTAAACTTGTACTTATAGAATGTCACACCACGTAGTGTAGAACTACGGGACGAATAAAAGGAAAAAACATAATCACGTGAAAAATTGTGAAATTCGTCACCTATATGCCTCTGTTTTTTTTTTCAAAACATAAATAAGTAGCCTAGTGAAAAGATAAATGTTTGGATTTAATAGGTACGCAATTTAATATGCATCCTTTATTGTAAAAAAAAAAAAGAAGAGAATTTGTTATTCGTTAGTCGAATAGTGGTGACTGAGAGAGCTGACTCTCTTTGCTTGCCACTTAGTAGTTTTATTTGCCAAACAAGAAATACCGTCCCCCCCCCCCCCCTACTTCGATTGGGTACAAAATACAGATGATTAAAGTAGTCAGGAAAGTTTTTCATTAAATTTAGCTCAGCTGGATACTGCTGTTGAATGTACGA
>JAHWFP010105211.1:0-26357 GCA_023313725.1 Lithobius niger | reverse complement strand
TCATATCTTTAACAAGTTCACAATCATACTTTACCTGTTCACATATTTAATAAGTTCACAATCATATTTTATTTGTTTACATATTTAACAAGTTCACAATCATACTTGACCTGTTCATTCATTTACTAAGTTCACAATCATACTTTACCTGTACACACATTTAACAAGTTCATAATCATATTTTACTTGTTTACATATTTAACAGATTCACAATCATACTTTACCTGTTCACATATTTAACAAGTTCACAAGCATCCTTAACCTGTGGAAAAGCAACTCAATGAGTTTGTCCCAATTTTTCAAGTTCATAGAATCAGAATTTTTGTTACTAGGGATTTGTTACCATATTTAAGAAAAGACAAAATTTTATTATGTGCTCTCTCCAACCAGCACTCATACGAAAGAACGCATCTTGGTTCCCCATTATCGGCATTATGGCTATAGATTAATTCTGTTTTATTCTTTTATGTTATTGTTTCCTTTTTTGGAATTTTGAAGCTACCTTTTCTTTGGCCATTGCTGGAGTCCGAGCATGTTGCAGTGTTATTTTTAGTGTATTTTGTTACTACTTAAGCCTCGTTGCTTTTATTGGTTTACTAATAAATAACGGAGTATGCAGTTTGCAACGTTGTATGCAGTTTTCTGGCATTCTGGCTTTCTGGCATTCTGCTTCCCGCACATCTTTGTTTCGGTGCTATTTTTGCCGTTTTATGTTTTTTATGTTACACCATGCTCAGTGTTACAAAAGAAAGAACCTATAATTAATCAATCCTATTTTTTCTCCTTGTTTTATTTCTCTATAGCCCACATTCCATACTCGCAAAATCCACCCTCACATATGCAAAATCCTGGATTTGCACCACCTTACACGACACAGCCTACATCACAGGGACCCTGGGTTGCCAATGGTATGTAGACACACTTTTCCTTGTAGCGCAGTGTTGAAATTTGCAGACGGGTTTGTGGTCAGCTTAAACAGGAACTTCAGCCTATAGCTTTACCTTCCTCCTGTCCGGTGTTTTTCAATTTTTGCAGGTGGTACAGCTGTATGACAAGATTTAGATTAGGGGTTTGAATAATATCTCTGTAATGTGTGGTGCAGTGGCAACCCGGACCACTGCACTGTGACTGAGGTTGGCGCTAATGACCAAGCTGTCGTCGCGCCATTAAGCCTCAATCACCCCCCTTTACCTTTTGATGCGCACCCAGCCTTAGCCATGGTTCCAGACGGAGAGAGGGTCGATAGTGCTGGGTGAAGCCTATAGCGTCTGAAGGACTTAGGAGCAACCATACTGTCATGTTCGATCCACTTTTTTTTAAATATAACTTGTCACAAGGTCAACTAGGGTAGAAGCTGTGGTTTTCACTCCCCGATTACTGTTTCGTTCGTTCAACACCACCTGATTCTTACTGCACCAAATTTGCGCTCATATCATTTATTACCAGTCAATGCGAGAACTGGCTTGGCACCTGGAGGGGGAATACACAGCAATTCTGTCCCAGCCAGTTGTTACTTGAAGAAAACGAAACTTCCTCCTCGCTTAAGGTCCTTTCAACACCATTGTTTGCCAATCACAGTTTGCTTGGGGCAGTCACAGTAGGGGTGACATTTTGTTACACATAGTTATAGGTGAAAAACCTATGAGCTATTTATTTAAAAAGAAAGTAATCTTGGCCACTAGTTCAACAACCGGCTTCTAAGGGTCACATCTCAGAATGAGCAGCGATAAGGAACGTGGTGTAGAATTATCTTTGATATCCCAGCATCAAGTTCTAGAGCTCTCCCGTTATGCTGACCCTGGTTGAATTAATTGGGAATAGGGTTCAGAATTAATTTCAGTTAATTGGGTTCAGTGTAATCTAGATAGATTAGCATGTAAATTAGTTGACTGACTCGCACACCCATTGGATGATGGGTACGGGTTATCCACTCTGTTTTCCTCGTTATTATGTCGCCATGCAGCAAGACGTTTTTCTATTAAGAGTCCCCAAACAGTTTGGGATTGTAAAAAAAGATTGTGTTAACCATTATCGTTTCTGCACATCAGAGGGTTGCATTTTCAGCACAGCGTAAAGTCGATCCTAACGAAGTATAGGCAAATGAGGAGATAGGTAACTGCAGTAAGAAGATAAGTAAACAAACGCCCGTCGTTTGGAGACTGCAGTGAAGACCACTGTGAAGACATCTAGACGAAAATAAAATCCACTTATCACCATGAAGCCGGTAATTTAACTCGGATCCGGTAACATGTTGACACATGAGTTGTCTGTTCGTCTAGATTTCCTCACACTGGTCTTTGCTGCAGTCCGAAAATGCTCTGCTAGAAGGCACCACCTTTAAAGGGCGGTTGCCACCAACTGAAAATATAAAGAATCTACGGTGGCACCATCGAGCAGCAGCGATATCATTAACGTTTACGGATTTCTCCTCGGTGCACGAGGACGTATCAAGTTTTCACTCAATAATAAGGAGGCAAGTGGCTTATTTGTTTCCTTAAAAGAAATGGCGTTGTGTATTCCTTGGCTTCATGCAAGAAAGGGCTAGATTGTATTAAATAGCACTAAATGGCACTTGAGTTTGCCGACTTCCATTCGGCGAACAGCCACCTACAAGTGTAGAGATATCGTCGCAAATCTGGTTAAATAAAAGTTGGATGTGTTGTTCTAATGTATATGACATGTTGGCCAGCTTCGAGGACAGGGATTAATGAGGTTCTGGACCATACTGTTTCATTGTGACCATGTGGTCAACGACGTGAACTAAAAATTGCTAATAAGAATAAGTGTTATGCCTGGCGAAAGTGTAGACTGCATAAAAATCCAGTAACTTCTGGAAGCTAAAAAAATTATGAATAAATTTACCACCAGACTGTCAAAAAAAGTGGCAAGAGATAAGAAACTTATAACTGTAGCTACCGCAAGGTAAGGTATTTCCATCCTTGTATTGTGAGAGTGACAGTTTATTGACAAAAGCCAAAGTCTAAAGCTGAGCTTTAAAATAATAGCTGGAGGTATTCTTGAGTCCTAATAACGTTTTATTGTGTGTCTCCTGGTTCGACTGATTTCCATGTTACAACGAGGGATGTTTTCAAAGCAATTAAAAGCTGGAATCAGCAAAGTGCTTCTGGCTCGGACAATTTGCCAGCTACTGAGTTTGTAAAACTGGTTGATGGATTAGTAGAGCCTCTTTCACTTATCTATAATAGATCACTGAAGGATGGTTCACTACCAGTTGACTATTTGGCTGCAGTTGTGACTCCAGTTTTTACGAGAGGTGACCTTAGTATTGCCAATATCTTTAACTTGTATTCTTTGTAAGTTGCTTGAAGGTACTATCAGTGATATCATCAAGGAACACATGAGTGCAGCATCTCACTTTGAGATCCACCTCGGCTTTCTAGCTAGTAGATCATCTGTCTTCCAACTACGGCATCGTCTTCACTCATGATCTAGCGCAGCTGACTCCCACAATCCCTTTCGTATTGTTTGTTTAGATTTTGCTCGTGCACTTGAACATGTATTACAATGAATTACTATTCAGGCTACTAAGTGTGGGTATTGGACTGCACATTCTCAACTGAATTCGGGATTTTCTAAGTGCTAGAACTCAGTTAGTGAGAGTTCATGGGGTATTATCCGACCCCATTCATGAATTTAGTGGTGTTCCAATAGCCAGTGTAGTTGGGGGCCAATTTTCTTTATTATCTTTATTGGTCCACTCCCAAGAGATGTTGATTGTGTCATTCAACTGCTTGCGGATGATTCCAAAATGAGCCATCTCGCCACTTGCCAACAGTTGAGAAGCATTTTTAAGGCAGTACTAAATGCAGTACTTGTCTTCTCCGACTAGTGGCAGGTAGTATTAATTATCAAGTGCCAATGGCATCTGCCGCTTATTGGAGAAGAGATGTATTGCATCTAGTGCTGCCTGAAAGAATGCTTCTACGCTGTTGGCAAGTAGTGAGGTGGCACTGCTGTGTAACTGGGGTACTTTTGTTTCTTGTCTTTATTGGCCCACTCCCTAGAGAAGTTGTGGATTGTTATATCAAGTGCCAGTGGTACCTGCCTGAAAAATGCTTTTACGCTGTTGGCAAGTGGCGAGATGGCACAGCTTGGAATCATCCACAAACAATCCATAAACAAAAGTAGCCCTAATTACACAGGCCATTGGTGATTTGAATGGCTTATTAGTGATGACTTAAGCTGCTCAGTTTAAATTCCTAGATTGCAGCAAAGGGCCACCAAAAGGCACACCGTGTTCTCAGATGCTCCTCTAACTGTGATGCTCCTACTCTTGTTCTTGTTTTAAAGATTATTGAAACTTGAGTACAACTCTATTATCTGGTGCCCATATTTGAACTCGTATTCGGAAAATTAAGGCTGTCCTACGTACATTTCTTGGCACCTTCCAGGAATGAGGGGTTTACATTACATTGAACTTTTGATGGCTCTGTTATTGGAGAGTATGTTTTTATTTTGACGCTGTATGGCGATTTTTGACGCTGTATGGCGAAGTGCACCCGCACATCAGCGGCTTTATGACTGGATTAAGGCAACATTAAATTGAAGGCATACACTTTTTCTGTTGCGGGTTGTAGGTTGAGCGATCGTGGAATCTACGGCAATCAGAGGTGGTGGCTGCCAAACACGTGACACCGAGACTATTCAAACACTCTGCTGCAGAAATATACTCCTCATTCTGATTCTTGTACTGCCAGTATTTTTATTTGGCTTTTTAAAATCTGTTTTTGGCTGTAAGCGTACTATTGGCTATTTAAAAAAAAATCTGTATTTGCAAACTGTTGGTATAATACACGGGGCTACTAACCTGAGTCAGTAACTTCTTTTCTAACTTGTTTAGATTAATACATTATTATTATTATTATTATTATTATTATTAAAAGATAAAGGATAACAACAAATTTGTACGGACAATGGTCCTTTAGAATTTATTGGCATGAAAAAAGTAGCCCAATTCAGCCTACATGCTCAAAGCCGGTTCCAAACGACACGGCTATTTTGGCCAGTGTTAGTAAAAGCATTTCGGTTTAAGATGGTGGCCATGTTGTTGCAGAATTTCCTTAATGCGGATTGGCTATAATTGGTGTACCATCATCAAAATAAGCTAATAATGGTTTTTATTATTTAACCACAATGTTGAAAAAGCTAATATAAATACAAATCTCGAAAAATGAATTTATCACAATATTCAACAAGACAGCCGTCCTAATCACAACTTGTTTATTACCAACACTGGTCGATGTTGGCGAACTTCTGGAACTGGCTTAATGTTCATTTGCGGCTATCACTAATTTAATTTACTGGATAGTGCCTCAGGAATTTACATCTTCTCAATGGTGTTGATGTTCTCTGATTGTCAAGCGGTTGCTTTGCAATACATTTATCTAATGGCTTCTTTATATGGTTTTGTCCTTAGCGCCATGGCCTGCAGCTGCCCCAAGAAATTGTCCAAGAGGACTAGAATATTTAGCATCCGTAGATCAAATCATCATCAAGCAAACAAAGGAAATATTGGAAAGTACGTATTTTTTATATACAATGTACGTAACGGGATTCATTGCAGTTTCGTGTTTTACTGCCACAATCCCTTAAAAACAAAATATTTAGTTTTAATGCTATGTTTTTAACAAAGTACTTTATCATTCTTATGGAAGCGTGCTAGCTCTTCGCCCATTAAGTTCAGATTGTTGGCTTCCCATGGCGTCTAAATGTTGGCGTCTGAATTTTGTTTTCAAATCAAGACATTGTCAGTGTTTGGGCGAAGGCTACCTATTGCTTCTCTTACCCCTGACATGAAACCGGGATTTTCTGGTATTGAATACCAAATATTAATACGACAGAAAGCTTTGGGAATTGTGTAGATCGACGGGGTATACCGAGTAGACAACAGAAAGTCCTGTTTCAGATTGTGCATAAAGTATTTAAGTACGGAAAGGGTATCTCAACATCGTTGATTTCATGCTAATTACCACTATTACTAGTACTGTTATGTGACCGATATGCTTCAAATTTGACATTCAGTTCACGTTTGACTCCAATAGGTGCCTTTTATGGTTTGACATTGGGGGGGGGGGGGGGGCCCCAACTAAAAGAAAGTAGGCTAATCATTTGTAATGCTATTTTCGTAAACGTTGGGAACACGTTATTCTGTGATGGAAATAATGTCCTTCATGGCCAAGTTACAATGCCGTCTCATTTAACTTATTTTTTTCCTAGTCCACAATTAAATCGAATTGTTTAACAAATGGTCTTCAGTTTTTCGCTTGGGACATAGGTCCTTAGGGATTCGTTGGGCAGATGACCGGAGTCGCTAAAACCCTTTAACCCTTTGAACCCGTTTGGAGTTTTCGCTTGGATATCTCCAGCTAAATTATTGTTTGATCTTATCGTCGAGGGCTGATAACCTAGTTTGGGTTCGTGCTCCCTAACAGTAAAAAAAAAAAAAAAAGATAAAATATCCTACCGAAAATAAATAAACTAAACTAGCTTATTGCGCTCACTTATTTCTGTTTTACAATCAAAGGTAATACGACAGTCACTTGATTGGATGTATAATTATCAAACACCATTAATTATACTAAAGTTAAGATTTTCTTTAGGCTGTTCAAGAAATGATTTATAATTATATTTTCATGAAGAGATCACAATCAATATATTCACTAAAGCAAACTCATAAAATAACCACAAGTTTTTGCCGTAGAAGTAATGATATCAGAGCCAAAATGGCTGCCACCAAGTTTTCCGTCCCAACCCTGATGACTCAGTCTTAACTGACACCTCAGTCATTGACACTTAAGCTTGAGTGATCACGGTTCGGACATCAAACTTGGTGGCAGCCATTTTGGCTCTGATATCACTACTTTTTATGGCGAACCTTGATGGGTCCCTTTACTCTTATGGCGTCTTTGTATGATAAAGCTTACTTTAAAGATAAGTATGGAAAATAACAAATAAATATTAATATGAATCATATATATGTTACCTCTAATTAATAGTCAGTCTGTTAGTAAATGGTTTACTATTGAAGTATTAAACTGGCTACAAACTAAGGAGCAAAACAATACATTGTTTTCGCTGACCAACCTGAGTGTTTCAAAGTCTGATGATCTTGAAAGTGCTCAGGCTAGTTAGCATGACGGGTCAGCATTACTCGATATTTACAACTTGTAAACGTGCTGACAGTTTAATTGCTAAATGAACAAAGGTGTAGAAAAGTCAATATCAAGATATATTGTGTAACAACGTATGTCAGTAAGTCAGTATGTCAGTAAGTCAGTATGTCAGTAACCACATTTTATGTTTTTAGTTCTGTCTGGCTATGAAACAAACAACAAATACAAGATCTTCAACAGCGTCGGTCAACATATATACACGGCACTAGAAGGTAAGTCGACACCATTCAACAAATTAATTTGCAGTGAACTGATTATACCCCAGACAGGACAAAAAGAAAAACGCTAGACCATAAATTTTCGGCCACACTAAAGTCGTTGTGGTCTTGTTCACCTAACCAAATGAGAAATGAAGCCATAAGACACATAGCATGCTACACCAACGCTATAAAACAAGTCACCTTACTTACAATGATTAAAATGATAAAAGCAAAGAGGAGCAAAGGTATTCTGTCATATACTGACTCAACCACCTTGTTAAATGACGTGTCATTGAATGAAAAATGAAAAATGTTTATTACCTTTTTCCATAATTGGTGAGTCTTCAAAAACGATCAGAACCATTCTCTTGTTTGCTGCAATTGAGTAAGGCTCTAATTCAAAAGTATTTTCTTAACTGGTTCTGAGTACACAATCTGAGTTGTGCTAACATCTACAGTACTTCATGCTCCGAATTATTGTTTGTATGTTTAACTACTGCAGAGCAGAATTATGTTTGGTCATAGCCCCTGCATGGTCCAATTTTCTTCATCATGATGGCTTACGGCAGCGTCTCTGATAAATATAAGGGCATGTTTTACATTTAATTGCTTATACAATATTTCTGTGGACATGTACATTAGGGTCAAAGATGGCGTCTGCCAAATTTAAACATGTCGGTCTATTTATAGCCGGACTGCCGAGGTGACTTGTAGAAACATTGTCTATAGTTGAAGTGGAAGGTTAGAGGGGTGGGGCAGATGTATTTTGTATTTTGTAAGCGTCGGTCTTGATTCCACTCTAAGGGCGTGTTTACGTGGCGACTCGCCTTTGTATTCTCGCAGCTAGAACTCAATCGCGATGGGCAAAGGTGACATTGCCATGGTAACAACGCTAAATGGATTAGCTAAATCCGACATCGTTTGAGCAAATACTTGCAGTCTTATAATCCGCGCCAATAATATAAAGAATTCCTCATGACGAAACAATTTTCCCAAACGCTTCTGAACTCACGTTATTTGCTGTTTTCGTTGTGAGGCGGCAGACATAAAACTGCCGCCATGTTGGAATTTGAGGTGATTTCTAGCTTCTAGCTGCGAGAATGCAAAAGCGAGTGGTTGCGTAAACGTGCCCTAACAATGTTTTTTAGCAAGTAAGCAACTAATTGCTTAAACAATTCCCGGAAGGAAGGAAACGGAGGCCCAAACTTATTTTTCTTTCAGATTTTCTGGGAACATCTACCTGTAATTGTTGCAATGAGTTTTTTCAATCAACATCATAGGATAACCATTGCGGGCATACTTAACTCGAATTCTGTTCAATTCAGGATGCACGTTGTCACTCCTATAACAGCGATCGAGTGACCTACGAATTCCACCCTCCAGTATCCCTTTAAGTAGGTTCTCTGGTGGGTGTGTTGAATCATATGAGAAAGTGGGTAAAAACGGTCTAGAGGTTAACAAATCCCTGTGAAGCTCTACATCGAGAAACGGTAAGGTTGTTGCTGAGTTTTCACGTTCCACCGTGAACTGTAAGAAGGAATTGAAGCCATTAACGTCCACCGGTACAGAATCCATGTCTGAAGTATTTTCAAACAAGGGAACATATCATCTACATATGTTGCACAATAATGGACTCGGTCCACGTGTGTATTGTTAATGATGTAGTCTAGTTTGTTCAAAACCAAATTAACGTCCTTTTCGACTGCTAAGGTTATCGAGGAAAGTAGAGGAACAGTTTTACGAAGAAATACTAATATATTTTACACGCCACAGTCGACATGAACACGAGTCCATTTCCAGGGCTTTTCTCTCATGAATGTGCAGGGTTGAGCCGAGACGAGGATTAGACTTTGGCTTTGAAAGCGTCATGCTACCCATTGGGTGACCCTGGCCACCAAACTAATGAGACAGCTGGGATCCCCTGAATATTTGGCTAACGCTGCTTTTTGTTTTAGTTTGTGATTTTAATGGTGAGTTAGCAGTAACAGTAATACAGAAAGAGCTTTTTTTCGTCAAAATGGGCGAAGGAAACGGAACAGGAAGAAGAACTGAAGTTTACCTCGAACTAAAAAATTGCAGGATTTTTTTAAGTAAAGGAACGAGTAAGCAACAACAGTAAATCGATAGTGTCGTCCACAAAAAAGCAGTAATTAAAAAAAAAGTCATTTCATTCCTGAAAGAGGTCCACACTTGGATTTAAAGGTCCCAAATTTGTAGCACTGAAAACGTCAGCAAAATGAGAGTATTTCAAAGTATTGTAATAGTACCACGACAATCCACGTATTGCACGACAATCCAGCCTAGATTTCAGAAATTACAATTTGAAGTTACGACTCCGGATATTTTAATGCCAGATTAAAGTGTGACGTTCAAGTCTTAACATTTAATGTAACCCGGGACTGATTGTAAATCACTTCTCTGCTTTTTCAATGTTTCGAATATCCATCAGGAGTTGAAAGATCTCAACTTGACTTGGGTATTCCACAATTGTATGCTGGAATAACGATGGCTGAATCCCCAGAGGTAAAGCACCTTCATGTGACGGCTGCCCTTCATTCGGCTATTTTCACGTTATGTATACTGACTTGAGGGCACTGCTAAAATATTATGTGCAATGAGTTACGCTTTATAACCAGACCATTACTTAGTATCACATGCTAAAGCTGGCCTGAATGGACTTTTGCATTATTTAGCAGTGCAAAGTGACTAAGCGAAGAGCTTATAGTTCAAACATCAGAACTGCAATCGGACTATCCAATTTGGTATTCCTAATGTCAAAAAATAAAAATTTTGAGGTGTGCAGGGCACCATGCGAGGAAGACCAGAAGACGAAGTCGGGGTTTCTCTTCAAGGCTTATGTTCTGCAGGAAAGATGGCGTTGTAGTAATAATATAAATGAAGATTTAGTCCTCATTAGGCGAGGGAAGAGAAGCTAGATTAGGGTAAATAAAATGGAGTTGTAACTGTTGCGTTTATTTTAAGTTCAAGGCGCCCCTGGGGGAGAGCGAATAAGTAAAATGCAGTAGTGACTTCATTGGATTTATTTCAAAGACACGGATTTCCTGGGGAGGTGGAGAGAATAAATAAAATGCAATAGTTACCTTTGGGTTTATTTTAAACACATGCTACTTGCATGGAAAGGATGAGTTTAAAAGGATGGTGTTCACAACGGCCACCATCTGTATTCCTCTAATCTCTCTTCTGAAGAGTTTTGGACGTTTTGAAGCACCTGCAATACAGTTTCGAATACGATCTTCTAGATCCTGAAGATTGAGAGGTGAAGTTTCATAAATCGTACTCTTCACGTAGCCCCATGACAAGTAATCGAACGGTGTCAAATCAGGGTAAGTTGGTAGCCATGGAAATGGACCTCCTCCTCCGAACCATTAATTTCCGAACTCCTGATTAACCACTGACGAACAGCAATGGCGTAATGCGGGAGGTGCTTATCCTGTTGAAACCAAATCCTTTGTTGTTTGGCAAGCAAAGGTTATTCAGCAAAACATCCGCAACGTTATATGTTAAATGTTGAAAATACATCAACTCATTTAGTGGTTACTGAAGGAAGTATGAACCAAATATCCGGTTGCCTAACAAGCCAACCCAAACATTTGCGCTCCATCACACCTCGTGGTTGCCTTCTCGTAGCCAGTAGGGATTCCTATGCGGACCAATAATGCATATTGTGCCTGTTGATGACAACTTCGTCTCTGTGAAACGTGATATCGTCTGACCAGAGAACCTTAGACACAACATGTTCATCTCCTGCTAACATCTTTCGGGAGAATTAAACAGAATTAAACCCGTTTATGCGCATCCTCCTCGTTGAATGACAGATTCCGGTGGATATGGTAGGGATGATATTAATGTCAACGTAAAACTGCCAAAACCGTCTTTTGACTATACCCTACATTTTGGGCTGCAACACGAGAGCTAATATGGGGAGTTTCTCCATACTAATACTAACACATTTACCACCTCTTCTTCGTTACCTATAACTCTGTCGCGTCTTGGGAACCTATTAGTTCGTACAAAAGTTCCACCTAAACATACGTTTCTTTCCAGCTTTAGAAAGGTTGACTGAACTGGAATATGGGATTGTAACAATGTAGCAGCACGCCGATATCTCGCAAATATCCTCCAAACATAAGGATCATGTCCGTTTTCCTCTGTCTGTTTATGTAACCATCTTTATTTATTTTTTTCAATGGAAGGGAGGCTATGGGGAAAGGAGCGCATCAACACGTTGGTTAGTTGGACCTATTCTCAAGCAAATTCCAACATAAGTTTAGGCTAACTACTGTCCATGCAGACAGTTTAAAGCATCATAAACAAAACTTTGCAGAGGGTCGAGGTTGCAACACAGCAGAGAGCAGATGCTGCTGAAAAGGGGACAAGACTGTTGTAGCTAAAGGACCACAGAATCAAACAGATATGCAGACGAACAAACCCACCCAAGCAAATGCAGCTAAAGACGTACAAGGAAGAGGACTTATTATGAGCCAAACCAGGTGAGACGTTTAATGGATGGCACCACATGAACACAAACGTTCACTCTTCAGCGGTTAGTTATGCATACAACAATTCAATACCTATCTGTGCTGCATACGGAAATTATGCGCGATGGTATACACTCTTTAGTTATCGTTTGGTCGGCACGTTTTACCCTGAGTTTGGATTGTTCACCATTTTGCCATCTTTAAGGTTAGTGGACTATCAAAGCCCTTGTGGACCACAAGGTGGCTTCAAAACCTGCCCCAAATCTGTAATACACTACCTGTACTTGGCACGAATTCCGTAATATTTCTGGTTGTTGTGGCTTAAAAAGTAAAGTAAACCCTACGGAGTCACTACGCCATTTTATCTATTCTCAGCCCCACCCCCAGGGTTTCTTTGTGTTTGACACTAATCCAATGGAGTCACTACTCCATTTTATCGATTTCGACTCCCACTACTACCCAAGGTCCCCTTGTGTCTGAAATAAACCCAACGGAGTCACTACTCCATTTTTAATTGTACCCCCCTCCCCAGGAGCTCCTTGAGTTCGAAACTAATCAACAGATTAACTACTCCATTTTTTTGTCCATCTGCCCCAGGGTCTACTTGTGTTTGAAATAAAACCAGTGGAGTCGCTATTCCATTTTATCTTTTTTCACCCTCTCCTGCTCCCCAGGGTTTTCTTGTATTTGAAACAAATCCAGAGGTCACTACTACAGTTTATCTATTCGCACCGCCCCCTCCCCCGCTCCTCAAGTTCTCCTTACGTGTGAAACAAACCCAATGGCGTCACTACTCCATTTTTCTATTGTGCGAACTCCTTGTGTTCTAAATATACCCAGCAGAGTCTTTGCTCCATTTTTTTTTGCCCTACCCAGGAACTCAAAATAAAACCAGTGGAGTCTCTACTCCACTTTATTTTAGTGTAATATCGTTTCTCTTCCCTTGCTTAATAAACTGGACTAAATCTGGTTTAATTGATACCACTACGTAAGTTTTCTGCAGGACACAAGCTTTGCAGGGAAGCATTCATTGTGTCCTCCGATCTTCCTTACTTGGTATGCATTTTTTAATATTTTTTTATTTAGTTGCTGTTACGTAAAATAGGCAGTCACGCAATATTCTGACTACAGCTGTAGCTTCAGCTTAACTAATTGTTACATTGCCACCATCTAATGGCATCTTCTGCTGCCAAAAAAGTGAAACTAAAGCAAAACGGAAAGCTTTTCCTTGCTGGCATTTTCTCCCGAGGTACACCACGTGGATATCTTGGTTATTTCTGCTCATAAGCACATACATTTGAGTACATAACCAGTATAGTTGCTATTAAGTGTGTGTCACACATCCATTTTCCTTTCTTGGTGCTACAAGCCCTGTACTCGTGAGAAAAATTGTAAACATATGCAAACGACTCAGTGTTATTAAAGTGCAATATTATGTAAATATTGGGAATGTAATAATAAATAACCCTAATAGTACCGCTTTAAAATAAATAATATATATATTATACACATCTACACTGTATGTTTTCTTTTTCAGATTCTGACTGTTGTAGTCGTATGTGCTTGCAAAATGCTCGACCATTTGAGCTTAGCATTTTTGAAATGGACAGGGAAGTGCTGCATGTTAGTAGACCATGCAGTTGTTGCCTACAGGTAGGATGGACAGAAAACAAGTCATGCACATGATTTACTGCCGCATCCCGCATGCTATGACTGTTGTTTATTTGCTCATGTGTTTTAGCATTCTTCTATTTACACGATAACTTGCCTGTGACGCAGCACCACTAGTCTGATTTAAGTCAGTAAATGATTCAGTTATGGAATCAATATACCATCATTTGTTTGTTGTATTGACACATAATGATATAGTTGGTTTACTCTCGCATAGAACAAAAGCAGGAATACAAACACATAGAATCAAAGTAGGCTTATTGTAAAACATAGATCGACGTGTGCCCTACCACACGAGGACACACAGTAGGCCTACTCCCACGTGGAAGCAAATTGAATTTCTTCACGCAAAGAAAGAAGTAGCCTTAGCCATAGTAGCCTTACTCATACACGTAAACAAGGAAGATATTATCACATAGATACAAATAAGAATACTAACAAAAATGTCAGGTGTGCCGTAAAAAAAGGGGTTATGTGATTGAAGTTTCACTTTACTTGTTAAAATACACACGGATAAAATTTGGATGATTTTTAATTGAAATAATCAAATGTATAAGTGAGAAAATTGCATCTGTTTAAGTGCTGTTGTACTTTACGTTTTAAATATATGATAGGTAAAGCAGAACAGCACTTATACAGATGCAATTTTCTCAATTGTACATTTGATTATTTCAATGAAAAATCATCCAAGTTTTATCCGTGTACATTTTAACAAGTAAAGTGAAACTTCAATCATATAACCACCTTTTTTACGGCACACGTGGACACAAAGTAGGCTTCTTCCCACGTGGAGGCAAATTGAATTTCTTCACGCATAGAAAGAAGTAGCCTTAGCCATAGTAGCCTTACTCATGCACGTAAACAAGGAGGATTTTTTCACATAGATACAAATAAGAATATTAACAAAAAGAATCGAATTACGGAACCCAACAAGAAAATTTCGAGGTATAGGCACCTATGCAAAGAAGAAAATGCTTCTATCTCTGAATAGCAACAAAACACTCTGACGTCATACACCTGCATGAAACCATTTAATAACACATAGTTTCTGCGCTCTTGAAATATTGCGAGTACTTGCGTTGAATTTCATGTGTAGACGACACTAACTAGTCGTAAAGTAGCAGCATGAATGTGAGACTAATGTTACGTCATGAAGTATTGTTTCCCAGACACTTCGCGAACACGTTTGTTGCAAGCAGTGTATCACCGTTGGAGCAGATTGGCAATGATACAGGTTCAGCTGGATGTAGGGATTTACTAGAGAAGCTGAAATAGTTAACAAACTATGCCTCTTTGGTACATCTGTGTGTTCCTCTAGTAAATCACTACATCCAGCTGAACCTGTATCATGGCCAATCGGCTCCATCGGCGACACACTGCTTGCAACAAAGGTGTTCGAGACGTGTTGGGGAAAGAATACTTCATGACGTTAACGTTAGTCTCACACTTATGCTGCTATTTTACGACTAGTTCTTATCGTACACACGTGAAATTCTAACGAAAGTACGAGCAGTATTTCACGAGTGCAGAAATGAGGTGTTACTAAATGATTTTACACAGGTGTATGACGTCAGAGTGTTTTGTTACTACCCAGAGGTCAAAGCATTTTCTACTTTGCATAAGTGCCTATACCTCATAATTTTTTTGGTTAGGATACGTACTTCCTTTCTTTGTGTAAGTAAACTTATTTGCGTCTGTGTGGTAAAATGAATGTAAATTACACTCGCCCGCTAAATGCTAAATGGAATAATTTGAGGTCATAATAATTCCCTATATAAAGAAGCTAAAGGGGAATATCTATGGTATAATTCGCAGGGAAAATAATTAGAATATTTTTGAAAATTATATGGCCAAAAGGGAACAGCTAGGCTAGTAAATGAAGGTTGGAATGGTTTAAAATTGAAATTAGCAAGTGCCATCAAATACAATGTGTAGATTGTTACAGCAATACAACTGTGGTAAACGTTTAGTGCCAACAAAGAACCATGTATTTACATATTATAACCAAACTATGGAAAAGAACTAAATGATTCTTGATGTATGAAGGAACGGAGTAGTTGCAACTGCACGTCGTAGGTAGATGGCGCACTGAAACAGCACTGAAACCGCATCAGTGACCAATAGTAGGGAGTACCACTTACCAGATTCATCAACGTGTTGGTGTTGTGACGAAACCCGTTGATGCAGAAGTTAGGGGAGTTCAAGTACTTCCGTAAAACGCTTTTGTGGTAATAGTTGCAGTACTATGGCAACATTTTATTGCATCCTTCGAAAGATGTAGTTCATCCGATGAAGTAACACTACAAGCACTAAATGAGTTCCAATATGCTGTGAGGAGTCGTACGGTTGGAGTACGGCTTGAATTTCTACAACTATTAATCCAAACACGTGACACGTGTGCCTTTAGGTCCCGCTTTATCTATCAAATCTGTTAGTTGAACCTTAATTACCGATTAATTTCTTGAGTACCCTTACGACTCCGGAAATCTCTTTTCAATTTTACTAATTTACGAACTAAAATCCATGAGTAATGTGCAGAATGCACGTGGAAAATTTGAAATGAACCAGGTAATTCATTCAGAGGTTATCGCTGATGCAGATGATGAGAAGCCCCTTAGCCCGACTTTGCTCCACGCGTCACAAAAAATTTGTTGGGTGCAAAGTAATAATGTCGTTCTTCAACAGGGTCGAGATGTTAAAGTCATCAAAATGTAGGATTCCATGTAACCAGTATTGTGTAATTTTCACGATTTTTTTTAAACCCATACAACTAACTGTAGCTGAGCAGAGACATTAACGTTTACTTTTTTATGTGTTTTAACTAGGAGGTGGACATTTTATCTCCCTATGAAGGTGTATCGTTAGGCCACGTGACGCAAGAATGCACTCCTTGCCTTAATAGTCTAGCAGTGCAGAATGAACAGGGTGAAACTATATTTACTATCGAAGGGCCATGGTGTGGATGTAACTGCTGCTGCTCTGACATAGATTTTGTGGTAAGTTTGGATATTAGCACCTAAATTAATACTTATGAATACTTAACTACACCAGGTGGTTAGGTAAGTGGTGATCCAGCTAGAAGGTTCGAGTAGGCTACTACTAAATAAAGAGTCATGAAATTTTGGTTGCTGTGATGAGGAGGGGAGCATTGACTGAACAGGAAACAGATGCCCTTGCCAAGGTCTATCACACTCATTCTATTTCTATCTCTGTAAATATGCATCACATACCATGTGGATAGATTGTATACCCGTACAGAACAACGAGATAATACTAATACAAAAAAGGGACTTAAAATCGGCCCATAATTGCAGAAACTACGTCACGTGTGAAGCGGCTAATGCAACCACCGAATTACATCCCATCCCAACACTGCGATGTACAGGGAAGCGTTGCATGCTGTTCAGGTGTTGCGAGCACCTTTTTATTCTTCTAACGCTGTTCCTACAGTTTTAGTCATACGTTTGGAGTCTTTTCTAATTTATTCCTGTGGTGTGTGATGTATATTTAAGATGATAGCAACGGAATTACCTTGCTACAATTTGGTTAAATCATGAGTTTGTGGTTCAATCAATGGCGCCTCCTTCCCTTCTCTTCTCTTCTCATCGTCTAATTTTCATAAATATTCGTTTAGTATTACTCCACTGTGAAGTTGTATCACAACTAGTGATCATTTTATAAATGCTAAGCCATGACACTTCTAATGGTAAAAAAAAAAAGACATATTTCTTTCTGTAACAAAGCTACTATGATTGACAAAATTCCGTGGAAATAAAAAGCTTTACGTTGAAGCTTTTTCTTTTGTAGTTAAATGACTAATACTGATCCCTTTATGAACTAACCAACAGTGGTAGTTTTAATAACGAAAATAAAATTCCAAACTTTAATTTTTGCAGCAGACACAACTGCCTTTGTGGGAATGCACGGGCTGCAATTCGTTTCAATAACGAAAATTCCCAACATTTATTAAAACTGTAGACACAGCTGCCTTTGTGGGAGCAATTGTACTGCAATTCTCATGAACGTCGTGGAAAATTTGTGGGAATACTGAAAATCAGATAATTACTAGGCTTCAGTGCCACTGCCATAGCCACCGCGTGGAACTTTCTGCAGCCAATTTCAGAGGCTATCGACTTTCTCAGTGCTAACCTCGTAATGACTACACACTACAAAATTCGTCATGCGCAATGCGTGCACTAACCCAGGCTGGAGTGAGGGCCAGCCAGCACCAGCCATTTCGGATTTTACATTTAAAAATTCATAGCCTCGAAAGAAGCGACCATGTTTATCCCCTCTAGTGGGAGGGGTGAGTGGCGTAGTCCTTCTCCCGGTAAAAAAAAGAAATAAACATTGAAGCAAAGCGGCCCACGCTGGTCTGCTTTGGCCGTTAAAATGCAGGCGGCCGTTTTGGTCCAGAAACAAGCTGCACTCGCCGGCTGGAGACGACTTTAATAGTGTGAAATGCCGAGCATGAAACCAACGCGAGACAAATTTAGTAGTGTGAAATCTTAGAAAGTCTGAACAGATGCTAAGGTGCAGGTGGTAGGGTTTCAGTCTAGTAGCCTAAGTTAAACTAGTTCTACCTAGTTCCTGTTCCCAGGGGCAAGGTGGCTTGATGGTTAGCATGACCGTCTCACGTGCTAGAGGTCCCGGATTCGAGTCACTGTTGCCACTTAGCCACTGTTGGATCCAGATATGATTATGACTGATCCATAAAGGAATGTGTAATAATGCGCTTTTAACAATAGCATTAGATAGCAGTGTCTTGCACTGATAATTGTTAGTGAGGCTTGGAAGACGCAATACTGTTGTAAACTTTGTTTACTCTTCACTTCCCTTGCCGACTTGTTTCTGGTAACACGTTTTGTACTTAAAATGTTTATTATGACTAAACTCTAATTCCTATTTACTTTAACTGTCATCTATGTTTCCTTCTGTCCTGTACGTTCCACGAATTACACACGTTTATACTCACAAGTGATAGCAGAGCGATGGTTTCGACTGGAACAGGAGGAAAACTGGATTTTCATCGAATTTGCCGGCCGGCCGGCTCCAAATGAAGACAGTTGAAAATGTAAATGGAACGACGCCATGGTGAAAATATTTGTATCAACGCCTGAAAAAGCAAGGAGGAGATCACCATGGGAGTTTTCAAGTCATGGATAAGTATGCAAGAAATATTAAGGGCATTAAGGGTCAAAATAAGAATAATTTTGCATCCCTCCCGTAAAACAGCCGAATGCGGTAAATTTGTGTGGTTACTGGTCCACATTAAAAATACTACAGTGTAATGCAAGCAAATACGAACGTAGTATATACGTAAAAAGGGTAAAGTTTCAGCGAGAAAGGTTACCAAAAGTAAAATAAGTTAAGATAGCGTCACCTAGTTCGAATCCTAGTAGTATAATTCCAATGCTAAATGGGAATAATTATTATACGTGGCAAAATAAAGTTAAGGCCTACCTTATGCAAAAAGGACTCTGGGATCATGTGTTAGGATGGTCACAAGAAAAAGATGCAGATAAAAAACGGATAGATGCGCAAAGAGCACTTGGTACTATAAGTCTATTCATAGCTCCAGGATGCATTACAATTCCAGCTAGTAAAACAACGCCTAAAGAATTGTGGGATTTTATAAAAGAAAATTTCCAACCTTCAAATGTGTTAAGGTGTCTAGCGTTACATAGGAAGTTGTACTCCACTAGAAAAATGGCAGGAGAAAGCATGCAAACCTATTTGAATAAAATTGATGAATGCGTTCATGAATTAGAAGATTGTGGGTTCAATATCGAAGACAAAAATTTGGCATGGTTAATTTTGGGAGGTCTGCCGTCTGAAGTGACGTAATGTTGATAGGATTATCTACTCAAGGTGTAGAGAACATAACTGTGAAGAAAGTGAAAGAATTACTTTATTTTGAAGACTCTAGAGTAGGGGTAAAAGATGAAGAAAGTCTACAAATAAGTAGCTCAGCCTTATCAACTGTAAATATGCATGAAAACTTCAGAAATTCAAATAAGAACGCGTGCTTCAGACGGACATAACCTGTCCTCATTCCCCCCTTCCGTACAGCAAAATGTAACCAGTGTCACAAATTCTAATTATAGCGCAAGCGATCCAGGAAGAGGGAACAGCCATCATCGCAATTTCCGAGGGAGAAGAGGAGCTCGCAGAGGACAGAGAAGAGGATTTGTAGCTGAAGCATCTACAGCGAAGTTTGCACTCCTAGCAATTCTGTGGTGTTGGACAACAAAAGCGTTTGGGTCAACAAAAACGAGCAGCGCTCTGAAAGATAAGTTCATTATAGATTCCCAATCATCTAACCAACAATAAAGAATGGTTACTGTGTCCTAAAAAGCTTAACGCCTTGCCAATAATGTCTGCAAGTAAAGATGGTAATTTGGTACCTCACTCAAAAGGCAGTGTGATCATGAAGTGGCTTAAAAATAGACTATTTCTAAAAGACGCATTATACGTACCGAACTTACAAGTAAATCTCTTTTCAGTCAGAGCTGCAACAGCCAGCAGTTGCCATGTTGTTTTTTATGAAAGTATGTGCATTATATACAAAGGTCTTGAAATAGTGACAAGGGGTTATCTTGAAAATGGTTTATACGTTTTACCTGGGAAACCTGTTAGCATAAACAACAAGAAAGAGATGAACAGATTAACGCCCGAATCTAACCTAAAAATGGACAAGAGTGACGTAGCCATGGTAACGCAACTAAAACATGAAAAGCCAACTAAATATAATCAAATTGAACTGTGGCACAAAAGATTCATGCATGTGGCTTGTTCAACTTTACAAAAAATGGTAAATGTAGAAGCCGTCAGAGACCTAGTACTGCCACCCAAGAGTAAAAATATGTTACAATGTCATGAGTGCCTAGAGGCAAATTTAGCTAGAAGGCCGTTTCCCGCAATCAAAGAAGAAAGGCCCAAAGTTAGGTTAACTTCCGTATGCAGTGACGTAATGGGTACATGCCAATTAAAGCTTTGGGTGATTTTTCCTACGTGCTGTCATTCATAGATGATTATTCTGGTTACGTAGTAACGTATCTAATGAAACACAAGTCAGAAATAACTGAATTAGTAAAAGAATTCGTGACTACAGCCGAAAGACAAACGGGGAACAAGCTTAAGATGTTTAAAAGCGATAACGGAAGAGAATACTTGGGATCGGACCTAAAACAGTTCTTTAAACCTAGAGGGATCAAGCACGTAACTACAGGAATTTACAATCCCGAAAGCAATGGAAAAGCTGAGAGAATTCATAGGACATTGATGTCCCTAGTGAGAGAAACGATAATTTCAGCAAATCTGCCGATGTATCTTTGGGGTGAACTTATTTTAAAAGCCACATATATTCGTAACAGGTGCACGAATAAAACGATAAATTTGTGACTCCCATACAGTTATGGTTAAATAGGCCACAAAAAACGACTGTAAAACATTTAAAGGCCATTGGTTGCATTTGTTTTGCCCACGTACCTAACCGCACCGTAACAAGCTTCAACCAAGAGGAATAAAATGTGTTTTGGTGGGCTACGGTCCAAATACTCGTTGTTACAGGTTATGGAACTTACGTGATAAATGCATAATAGTTACTAGAAATGTAATTTTCCTTGAACGAGAATATAATTTCAGCATGTCAAATTCACAGGAAGACGTGGATTTATTCTTCAAGAACTGGGACAAAGTCGAAAGTTCAGTAGAACCTAATGGCGTGGTGCCCTCGAATGAAGAACAAGAAGAATTACAGGTGGAGCCACAGGACAGCGAAAATGAAGGAGAGGAGACCGAAAATGTAAGGCCAACCAGTCCAGAAGTAGTCCTAAATCAGCCAAATGACGAAAGGAACGAAGATACATGGATTGAGGAACCGAATCAATCATGGTCATCGGTACCAAGCGAAGATGATTCAGTCCAAAGACCTTGGAATAGTAGTAGTATAGTCAGTCAAGAAGAAAGGGAACCCAGTACATCAAGGCCATCCACAACGGAGGTGCTGAGTGAAGACAGAAGAGTGACTAGAAGCATGACTACGAATAAAGCAGCACTGAACACTGTTTCAGGGGGAAGTAATGGCACTGACTCACAAGAAGCATTAGTAGCGAATTTACGTGAGTATTTTGAAACAGGTGGTTCATGCGAAGAAATAATGAAAACTTTATGTGGTGAAAGTGTGTTAAAAGAACTGAACCGAGATAAATGTTTCATTAATGTTTGTCATGATGATTATGCTGATACAGCTTTTGCACTACTGGACCCCGCGCCAAAAATTCCACAGACTTTCAAACAAGCAATGGAAAGTGAAGACGCCGACAAGTGGCTTGCTGCAATCAACGCTGAATATGGTAGTCTCATGTCAAATGGCACGTGGGAGATAGACGATCCGAAGCCAGGAGTGGCAGTCGTTGACTGCAAGGTGTGTGTTTTGTGTCAAAAGAAATGCGGTAGGAGGTATTTGATCGTTATAAAGCACGACTGGTTGCAAAAGGTTATACTCAAAGGTACCTTGAATCGTATTTTGAAACTTACAGTCCTACAGCCGGACTGTCTACTATAAGTCTGGTATTAAGTATGACAATTCAGAAAGGCTGGTTTATTGACCAGTACAACATAACCACAGCTTTCCTTAATGGCCGACTAAATGAATTTGTGAGCATGCGCCAACCAGAAGGCTTCGTTATACCTGGGCAGGAAAATAAAATTTGTCGTCTTGTCAGAAGCATATACGGCCTAAAGCAATCTGCCAGATGTTGGTACGAGAGGTTAACGAGATCATGTTAAAAAATGGAATGCAGCGTTGTTTATCAGATGCGTGCCTTTATTGGATAGAAGTTGACGGAGTTCTAGGAATTATAACTGTGTACGTCGATGACTTGGCCTGCGCGTCACAAGATGCGTCCATGCGTACACGTATAAGAAAAATCTTAGAAAGTGACCTAGAAATCAAGTATTTAGGTCCTATAAACTTTTTACTTGGTATCCAGTTTGAGGGGTATGAAGACGGGTCAATGGGACTGCATCAGCATCATATGGAGACATGTAAGCCTGTTAGTACACCCGTTGTGCCAGGAACACATTTGAAGAAGACTACTACTTTGACCCCCAAGGAAGGAGAGGATATGAAAAATATTCCTTATCGTCAATTAGTAGGATTTTTGTCTTACATTGCTTTGGCTACGAGACCCGACATTGCTTATGCAGTAAATGCCATCTCCATTCATTCAATAAAACCAGGGCCAACTCACTGGACTGCAGCCAAAAGAATATTAAGTTATCTGAAGGGTACGAAGAAATTAAGACTAATTTACCGAAGAAATACTGAGGGTTTCCGAGACTACACGGACGCACGTCATGCAGATGATCCAGACGACAGGAAATCAATTAGTGGTGTAGTGGTGACTTATGCGGGAAGCCCTGTACTTTGGCGTGCTGTAAAACAAAAAACTGTTTCACTTAGCACGTGCGAATCTGAATATCGTGCTTTGTGCCTAGGAGCAAGAGAAATATTTTGGATGCGTACACTGGTTCAAGAGATTGGGAACGAAATTATTCAATTACCAGCAACTACAGTGTTTTGTGATTCGCAAGCAGCAATTCAACATGCTAATTCCCAAATAGAAAGGTCTCGCACAAAGCATTTTTATATAATTTATCATTTTGTGAGAGAGAAAATCAAGTCAGAAGATATAAAACTTGAATATGTCTCCACTGAACAGAATTGGGCTGACGTCATGACCAAAAGCTTATGCGCTGCACGTCATGCGTCGTTAACTCATTGTTTGTCTGTTTCAGATTTATCAATTGTTTGAATCAACTCCTTTGACCACAAGAGGTGTTGAATTCACGTGGGGGCTTGTTGGATCCAGATATGATTATGACTGATCCATAAAGGAATGTGTAATAATGCGCTTTCAACAATAGCATTAGATAGCAGTATCTTGCACTGATAATTGTTAGTGAGGCTTGGAAGACGCTATACTGTTGTAAAGTTTGTTTACTCTTCACTTCCCTTGCCGACTTGTTTCTGGTAACACGTTTTGTACTTAAAATGTTTATTATGACTGAACTCTAATTCCTATTTACTTTAACTGTCATCTATGTTTCCTTCTGTCCTGTACGTTCCACGAATTACACACGTTGATCCTCACAGCCACCCCTGGGATTTTCGGGAAGAGAAGGGCCTTGTGATGTCTCGTGCTCATGTCGATTGTGGCATGTAAAAAAACGTAGGAATTTCCGATGGGATTTACCTAGCAAAATTGTCCCTCTCTCCTTCTGGCGCTATGGCTAACGCTGGGTGCACTTCAAACAACAATAGTTCTTATCCCCATTGAGGCAGCCGTATTGTCTTTTTTTTACAGATTATTAGTGTGAAGGTTTCCACAATTAAACTGTTTGTTCCAGTTAAAGTTTGTTTTGTCCAACAGGAAGCTGCAAGCTACACGACATTTCAAGTATATTTCCGAATATTTGTGACCTACCATTTCAGCAAAATTATCGAATAAAAGTTAGCACTATAAAGCCAATTAACACATTTCAACAACAATAGCCTCTTTTGGGTGTAAATTAACTCTTTTAATTGATGGGACTTTCACCCACCTGTAAGGGCATCCTCGTTTCATCCACTATAAAATCCAATAAGCATGAAAGGCCTGTCAGTTAAAAAAGTTAACTTACACTTCAGCGTTGTAAAGTTCCCTTAAACTTTTGCGTAGGTACATTTAGAAAATATATGGCATAAATTTCCAACCCATAGAATAAACCGAGCTAAAGATTTATGGTGTCAGATGGTTAATCTAACGATCTCATTAGCAAACCAATACCTGCATGGAAAAACCACACAGTGGGAATTAATTGCTAACTTTTTATTATGAACAGTTTGATTTGACGCATTGAAACGCTGGGTGCAAAACGCTGTGAATAAAACTGCATGCGAAAAAAATTAAAATATTAGTCAAATCCCAAGTCACAGTTAAAATCTAGTAAACCAACTGCTTTAATAATAGTTATAATTTAAAAAATGTTTTATTGTAGGTCAAAAGTGCTGACTCTCAGAATGAAATCGCTCATATTCGCAAACAGTGGGCAGGTTTCATTCAAGAAAGCATATCAGATGCTGACAATTTTGGAATTACATTTCCAATGGATCTGGACGTCAAGTTAAAGGCTGTTTTGATTGGAGCAACGTTTCTGATTGTAAGTATAATAACAGACCTAAGTTATTATGTTTTAATTAATCTTTTAATGAAAGGTATCTGTATAGCATGACATTTAAAACTTTCGTTACAAGAATATAAAAATTAATAAGTATTTCTGGGGATGTATCCGTACAATTAAAGGGCCAGTACAAAACTTCCATAGTTAACACTTCCTGCGCGATGCTTTGTAAAGCAGATGTGTTTGTCTGTTGGCCATCCTTGACCCTGTTTCTGCCGAACCTGCAAGGATTACACACCACAGTTTTTATATGCGTTAGGAATGCTAAAATTAGCCTAAATCATTATTTCATTTTGCTATTAAACTGTTTAAAAAAAACCACAAAACAAACGTCTTTTACCTGAACCTTGACATTCAAGTGAAAGATGTTTGTTATGTGTTATTTTTTTGCTGGTAATCCAAATACCAATGCTGTTGACAATTTTATAAAGTGTATTAAATAAATAACCTAGCTAGTTGGAGATTGCTGTTTTTATGTTATAGTTCGTGGATTTTTAGGTTCAGGGAATAAGGAACTGCGTATCAAAAAATACTGCAATTGTCTATGTGATTCCAAGAGAACTTCGGGTATAAAGCAGTAACTGTCTCCGTGATTACAACATGAACTATGGGTTGTACAGCAGCAACTGTCCTATATGATTCCACGAGGAACTGTATGTTCCAATGCTAGTACGTGTGATTCCATGAGGGACTCTGGACCCCCATGTGATTCCTTGATGAAATTTGGACCCCATGTGATTCAAGGAGGCCCTTTCGGCTGTGAAGTTTCTATGAGGAACTTTACAGCCCAATGTGCCTCGTAGAATCACATGGGGGTTCACAGTCCCTCATGGAATCACATGGGGGTGACCAAAGTCCCTCATGGAATCACATGTAGCAGCTTTGGAACATACCGTTCCTCGTGGAATCTTATAGAACAGTTGCTGCTTTACAACCCAAAGTTCCTGTTGTAATCACGAAGGACAGTTACTGCTTTATAGTACTCATAATTACTCAATAAGACATTATGGCCATTGTTACAAGTGTGTTGTAAAACCGCGTATACCGTCTTTTTTCTCTTCCCACATCATTCAGTTCACTTACTTTATTGGCACTTCATGTTGTTCATTTGCTACCAAGAGCATGTCTGACGACCGTATGATAAAAATACAATGTTTACACGTTAAAACGTGACGAGGCGTGAAAATAACTCGCTCAATACAGTTCCATTTTTCCATAAAGTGCCAGGAATTGAGTACCTTTTAAAACTACACGTCTACTGCAAATTTCTCCAGCGTCCAACCAACTGGAAACGAATATATAATATTACTGGAGTAGTTTATTTATATTTATGTGAACGCAGCCCTAAAAAATATTTAAAGGCGTAGAAACTGAAGTAGCTGTAATATTAGTTCAACAAAATCGTAACAAAGTTAAAAATGTGCGTTGTAGAATTTAAAAACAAACACACAAAGCAGTACGCACATCACTAGATAAAAAAAGTACCTTATATTTCGAAGCTGAATTTACAAGTTGGCTTCATTTTTCAAAATAAAAGCCTGCACAACCACAGGCACCAAGCTGGG